>ML777564.1:1736037-1824684 GCA_009831015.1 Picea engelmannii | reverse complement strand
AGGAGTGAAGCTATGGTAGTAGTCCTCCCCAGTGGATGGGTGAGATAGATGACTACAAGAGAAGGGAGAACATAAAAGGAATGGAAAAACTCATAGAATATCTTCTGTGTGAAGATAAGACATCTTCTGTGTGAAGATAAGATGTGTTCTGTGTGAATATAAGATATCTTCTATGTGAAGATAAGAAAGAAGTATCTTCTGCGTGAAGTCGAAATAAAGAAAGAGTATCTTTTGCGTGAAGACAAAGAGAACAAAACTTCCGATGATTTATAGATATGCCAGACAGTGATCATGATGCCAGATGACCAAGTGGATGCCTCCAATTATCCAGTTGATGATGTTTCCTAGTTGATGATGTTATCCAGTGGATGCTGCTACCTATTTGATGTTGACCACTACTGACCTGTCAAAAGATAAAAAATATCCTTCTTGTTAAGAGGGAGTGTTAAAATATTGTGTAATTGCAAAGAATATTCTTATCCCCTTTTGTGGATAAAGATAAAATATATTTATTATTGATTAGATCAATCCCCTTTTGTGGATTGATCATGTCGGGCATTGTAATTGACCAAATCCCCTTTTGCGGATTGGCCAAACCCTAATTGTAATAGGCTAAAAGAAAAGACGACCCCATAATATATTAAAGTGGTTATAACCACCAAGAATGAGAAGTCGGCCCAACCAAAATATATTAAAGTGGTTATAACCACCCATAATGAGAAGTTGGCCCTGCCAGTGAAAAGACACCTGTTTAGCACCTGCTAGATTGTATAAATAAGAGAGGCCAGTGCCTCATTTGGACACACACTCAACTCACTCATCTAGTGCGCAAGTATTGAAGGAAGCTGCAGTTACCAGTTGTCAGAAGAAGGAAGAGAGAGAGAGGCACATCCTTGGGAGAGGAATTTCTGTATTGCTTGGTTCATTGTCTTGGGATTGTATTGACTATCTATATTAAGGAAGTTTTGTTGGGTTTTCTTCCCCTTAAGGGTTTCCTAGGATAAATGCTTGTGTACTCTTGTGATTGTGTTTCTCTAAGTGATCTTATCTATGCTATTGTTATCTAGTAAATTGAAAGTAACCTAATAATAGCAGAAAATTTAACATGGTATCAGAGCTAAGCTAAAGAGAGCATCTTTCATAGGAAAAAGAAAAACGTCACTATTGCCGTACATGAAAATTAGGGTTTTTTTATTAAAGAAGGTTTTCAACCTCAAATCCATCTAGAAAGGTGTGCCCTACCTCAAGGAACATTTTGGCATCCTTAGCGCACTTTTTCAGTGGCTAGATCTCCCGGAAAGTGAAACCCTAGTTTTCACAAAGTACTAGAAAACCAGAAGTACCAGTGTACCAGAAGTACCAAAAAACCAGAAACACCAGTCCAGAAATTTGCAGATCAAGTTTGGAGGGGTAGAAGTTGGAATTTTTGAAATCTAAACACACCAGGCTACTCGCCTCAATCCAGTGCATCTTTTGGTGAGTTCAGTTTTCAGATCCAAGTAATTTGATTTTTTTTATTATTTCTATAGCCCGGAGGGTTAGGGTTTCTTCTACAAGAAAGAATGTCTACCAGCATGAGGGTAGAAGATAGGCTGGAAGGATCTAGAAACTTCAGATCTTGGAAGCATAGGTTGTAGATGATTCTAGACGAGAATGATCTCCTAGAACATGTTACAGTGGGTGTACCAGAACTAGATGAAGAAGATAAAAAGACCAGGCATAAGAAGAATGAAAAGAAAGCAAAGAGAATCATGTCAGATTCAGTAAAAGATCACTTGATCCCTCATATATCCGAACTACAGACAAGAAGGCAAATGTATGAAGCACTCAACAGATTATATGAAAGCAAAGACATTAGCCAGAATCTTACCTTAAGAAATCAACTTCGTAATATGAAGATGGACAACTCAGAATCTGTCACATCCTATCTTATGAGAGTTTCTCAGATCAGAGATCAACTTGCAACTATTGGAGATGTCATTAGTGACAAATAACTTGTAACCACAACCCTAAATGGGTTTCCAACATTTTGGATTCCTTTTGTACAAGGAGTGTGTGCAAGAAGCAAGTTACCCCAGTTTGATAAGTTATGGGCAGATTGCACACACGAAGAATCTAGACTTGCAGACCAACAGAAGAGGTTAATTGTCGATGAAGAGGAAGCTCTTGCAGCTCAAAAGAACAAAAGAAGTTCCTTCAGGAAGAACAATAAAGAAGCTAACTCCGTAAGAGTTCCAGATAAGAAGAGAGATGTTTTAAAGATCAGATGCTACAACTGTCAAAAGTTGTGACACTTTTCTTATGACTGTCCTCAAGGAAAAGGGAAAAGAAAGCATCAAGCACATGTGGCAGACGAAGAGGAATCTCCTCCCTCAAAGAAAGCTTCAGTAGAAATTAAGAATTATGTACTTTAAGTTAAAGATAGTTGATCTAAAGAAAGATAACAAATGGTGGAGTCCGTGGAGCCTCCCCACACAAAAACAAAAGATAAGTATTCATGTTTATTTTTAGTATCTTGTTTACTTTAATACTTTATCATTACAAGTTAGATTTTTGTGAGAATGTGATTTAACCTCATTTTATTTTAGTGTCTATGCAGACTTATGAAGGAAGTATCAAAGAAGAGGATGAAGAAAGAGATAAAATATTTATTTCATGTATGATCACTCATGCGAGTGACAAAGAAAGCATATTGTAAGTAAGTTTACAAGTCTCAGAAGAAAGAACTTATGCCGTGACTTGCAGAAGTTAGACAGCACGAGAAGGACGTATGATATGATGACAGTCAGTAAAGACCAAACAATATCCAATATTTATATAGGAGCAGGAGGCTCCTAAAGATGCAGAGAAGAAATATTCAAGATGAAGAAAAAGATGGATACTCAGATATAGTGGATGAGATGCAGGTAACTATAGGTTGCTCCAATACCGTTCTTATAGATGCAGAGGGAGCAGGTTGATCCAATATGAAGACATAAAGAAATAAATATGCGAACTCAAGAAGGCACCCAGGATATTACAGAAGAGAACTTCAAGGATGATGATTGGAAACTATCAGTTTGGTGCAAGAGGGAGCTATGTCTCCGAGTTCGAAATAGAAGATCGTGATTTGATGCAGTTAGGAAAGCAGATGGATGGTGCCCAGATATTTTGATCAAGATGAAAGTTATCCAGTAGATGCATGGTGCCCAATAGATGGGTAGCATGGTATTATACCATTTAAAGATTTTGGACCACAAGAGATTTTTTTGGATCCCATAGCTAGACCTTCGTAGAGAAGGAAGAGACCTTCGTAGAGAAGGAATGAGCAATCCCACAGGTAGACCTTCGTAGAGAAGGAGAAAGGAAGAGACCTTCGTAGAGAAAGGGAATGAGAAATTTGCCAAGGTTGGCCTCTGTCCAAGTGTTGAGTTTTGGATACTCTAGGGACATGCTAGAATACCCTCATAGAGAGGGGTGTGAACACCCTCGTAGAGAGGAATGTGGATGTTTCTCCAAGGGACAACAGGCAAATATTCTCCTCTGGCCAAGGATGGAGTAGCCTGGAACACAAACCTTGACCATGTGGAATGGTTAGTTGGCTCTTGAGGTTTGTGTCGTGATCCTGTGTGGATCATGGAAAGGGAGTCTAGTCTTGCCTAGGCTAGCATCTTATCTTCTCTAGTTCACGTGGGATGACTAGGAGTGAATTTATGGTAGTAGTCCTCCCCAGTGGATGGGTGAGATAGATGACTACAAGAGAAGGGAGAACATAAAAGGAATGACAAAACTCATAGAATATCTTCTCTGTGAAGATAAGACATCTTTTGTGTGAAGATAAGATATCTTATGCGTGAAGATAAGAAAGAAGTATCTTCTGTGTGAAACCGAAAGAAAGAAAGAGTATCTTCTGCGCGAACATAAAGAGAACAAAACTTCCGATGATTTATAGATATGCCAGACAATGATCATGATGATAGATGACCAAGTGGATGCCTCCAATTATCCAGTTGATGATGTTATCCAGTTGATGATGTTGCCCAGTTGATGATGTTATCCAGTGGATGTTGCTACCTATTTGATGTTGACCTCCAGTGACCTGTCAAAAGATAAAGAATATCCTTCTTGTTAAGAGGGAGTGTTAAAATATTGTGTAACTGCAAAGAATATTCTTATCCCCTTTTGTGGATAAAGATAAAATATATTTATTATTGATTAGATCAATCCCCTTTTGTGGATTGATCATGTCGGGCATTGTAACTGACCAAATCCCCTTTTGTGGATTGGTAAAACCCTAATTGTAATAGGCTAAATGAAAAGATGGCCCCAAAATATATTAAAGTGATTATAACCACCCAGAATGAGAAGTCGGCCCAACCAAAATATATTAAAGTGGTTATAACCACCCAGAATGAGAAGTTAGCCCTGCCAGTGAAAATACACCTGTTCAACACCTGCCAGATTGTATAAATAAGAGAGGCCAGTGCCTCATTTGGACACACACTCAACTGACTCATCTAGTGCGCAAGTATTGAAGGAAGCTGCAGTTTCCAGTTGCCGGAAGAAGGAAGAGAGAGAGACATGCGCATCCTTGGGGGAGGAATTTCTGTATTGCTTGGTTTATTGTTTTGGCATTGTATTGGCTATCTATATTAAGGAAGTTTTGTTGGGTTTTCTTCCCCTTGAGGGTTTCCCAAGATAAATGCTTGTGTACTCTTGTGATTATGTTTCTTTCAGTGATCCTATCTATGCTATTGTTATCTAGTAAATTAAAAGTAACCTAATAATAGCAGAAACTTTAACAAATTATGGGTACAAGAATGACATCATAAAAATTAGGATACACCAATATCAATATATTGATTGATAACTAAAAATGCTTCACATGTGTAAAGGATGAGAGTGATTTTAGCCCGGACATCCTTAAATTTAGGATATATTAAAATAAAATAAATGTAAAATTTAGGATATATTTTATTAAATTTATGATATATTAAAATAAAATAAATGTAAAATTTAGGATATATTAAAATAAAATAAATGTACCAAGGTTTTGCAATGGTTAACAACAACGTTGTTTACTCTTTGTTTTAAAAAGAGAAAAAATACAAATAGTTGAGTACTAAGAAAATGAAATTACCATTTGAAAATACTAAATATGTACAAGGTACTTGATATTGGAGATATTAAATATGTAGCAATTATTTAAGATTTTAAAAAATTTGAGCTACCGATTAAATGTTGTATATGTGTGAGCACTCTCAACTTACATAATTTAATCTCAACTTACATAATTTAATGTAATTTTGTATAAAATAAAATAAAAAACAAAAATTTATAAAATAAAATAAAAACAAAAATTGTGTCATATGATTTTTGTTATTTGTACATAAAAATGAAATTTAATATCGTTTATATAATATATAAATTACAAGGTATTATATATAAACTATAAAGTACTTAGAAAAAAACAAAAACAAGCGAGATTAACAACAAAGTTTTTTTTTTTACTTTGTATAAAAAAACATTTGGTTAATAAGTAACACATAGGTAATTATACATAAAACATTTGGTTAATAAGTAACACATAGGTAATTATACATAAAGATTTATTTTAAAGGTATTTGAGAAGAGAAAAAAAAAAAAAATTAACAACAAAGGATTTTTGTAATTTGTATTTTAAGAAACATTTGGATAATAAATAAAAAACATTTGGATAATAAGTAACACATGAATAATTGTATATAAATATTTACTTTAAAAGTATTTGAGAAGAGAAAAATAAAATAAAATGAACAACAATTTTTTTTTTTTTAAAGTAAAATGAACCACAAAGTTTTTTTTACTTTGTATCTTAAGAAACATTTGGATAATAGGTAACACGGTAAGAAAATGACAATCACATTTGGAAATACTAAACATGTAGCATTTAATTGATATCAGAGGTATTGAATATGTAGTAGTTACTAAATATTTTGAGAAATTTTTAGCGACTAACCAAAAGTCATATATGTGTCACAGTGACAACTTACAAAACTTTTAATGCAACTTTATATAAAATAAAATAAAAACAAGGGTTGTGTAATGATGATCCCTATCATCCCTGCATTTTGCTTCAAAGGTACCTAAAAACAATAGGTATTAGGTAGCAAGTGGGTAAGAAAATGAATTTCCATTTGAAACTATTAAATATACTTCATATTAGAGTTATTGAATATGAATTTTCATTTTAAAATATTAAATACTTCATATTAGAGATATTGAATATGTAACAATTATTGAAGATTTTAAGAAATGTGAGCTATTAATTAAAAGTTGTATATGTGTGAACACTAACAATTTATGAAACTTTATATAAAATAAGAATAAGAATAAAGATTGTGTAATAGTGATAATTGCCATCTGTCCATAGTGTTAAAAGCAAGTGGGATGAGTAGTAACCCTATTTAGTATCTATATTTTAGGAGACATTGAATATGTTGCATTTACTCAAGATTTTAGGAATTTAATTTGAGTTACTAACTAAAAATCATGTCTGGGTGAGCATTGACAACATACATAACTAAGGGGGTAAACTTTTGTTATTGTTAGATGTTTCTAGATTGTGGATTATTAACCTATTTACTTATCTTTGAGGAAGATGAGCTCTCGTGGATCATGTGTGTGTGTGAATTGGGTTTAGCTCAAGTGGTTTGTGTTGGAGGGTGTTTTCCCCTCCACCCAGGTTCAATTTCCGCAAGTGACATGCTGATCTCTTAAATGAGAAAGCTATCGAAAAAGCCTTGACTTTCTACAAAATCTGGTTAATGGTGCCAATTAGGAGTAGTTTGAATGGTTGAGAGGAAAGTTGTTATCCTCCTCTGTTTGGGTTAATTTTATGACATGTTCTCCACGAAATGCATAATTTTGAAACTCATTTTGTGTATTATCTAAACGTTTTTTAGTACCAACATAGATTCATTTTAACTTCCGATTTATTAAGCACCAAGAGAGATAAAAATAATTGTCCATTTATATATGATATGATTAGAATGTTGACCTTACACAATTCAACTTCAAATATAGGTGCATGTAGTTTTGAAGAAGTCCTAAGGATTAGCTATTTAACATATGTTTTTTGTGCAAAAGTTCATAAAGATATGAATATCAAATATCATTGCACCATTTAGAATTACCAATCAATGTTTTAAATGGTAATTATTATTATCCTCTATGTAAAAATTGAAAAAACAAGTGAATACCTATATATTTTTTTAGAAAAAAATGTAAATTTGAAAAACAATTACAATATTTATTTTATCTATAAAACCCAACTTTAAATAAAGATAATTACAATATTTTAATTTTAATTTATTTCCTTTTATAAATGACCCAACTCTAAAGGTGAGGTTATTGTTAAACTCTTTTTAACATAACATTATTTTTCATCCTAAATGACCCAACTCTTAAGGTATGGAGAGGATTTCATTAGGTCTACAAGATTCTCAATGACTGGGTGGAAGTGAGGGTTGGTCCCAATGGTGGGTAAGATAGGTAAATGTGAAGAAAAAGGAGGATGGATGGAAGGATACATTCCAACAATGGAGGAGTAAATAGATGTTAAAGAAGGGGAGATATGTATAATCAAATTTATATTTAATGTTTGATTGTATGTTAGAGTAGATAGATGTTAAAGAAAGAAAAATTGATATGGTTTAATTTTTTATTAATATTAAATTTATAATGCATTAATGTTGGGTTTAGAATGCATCACAAAATTAATTTGTTATTATTAATTAATAAATAAATTTGAATTTAATATTTATAATTTGAAATGAAAAAAATGATTAAAAAACTACAAAGTAAAAGGGTCAAACACCTTTTTCAGTCCCAATAGAGAATACCAAGCAATACACGTTATTTTGACCCATAAAACCAAACTTACAAGAATACAACTAATAGGGAGCACTCAAAGCCCATTGAGGAATTTGATATGGCTTTCAACTTGAAAGTTGTAAAATGTGAATGAATGAGATTCCTAAATAAGTTAAGTGTTATAGTTTTTAAGGATGACAAATGACAATGACATCTCTGTTTTTATTCATTTTGTGATTTATTAAGATATATTCTTTTATAGAAATAAAATTATAATAATTTATAAGTAGAACGTTACACATACACCATTCACAAGTTCTGGGAATACCCATGATGATGACTTTGAGGTTTTTGAGCAAGTGATCACCACCTACCCGTCCCTTTTATGTTGGTTGGTGCCCTTTTATGTTGGTTGGTGCTTACAAAGTGGTCAAAATTGTCCCTTTTAATATCTATTCATGACGTTGCTTTCACCATATCTTTTAGTGTTTTATATTATGAAAGCTCCAAAAGATTATCAACGTGAAAACAAGACAAAGCACTTGATGTATTTGCCAACAAAGTGTTGGGTCAAATTGAATATCTAATACTTCAAATCCCCAATTACAAATCACCCTTGAAACACTCTTTATTAATAATTATGTTTATGTTGAAGGTGTTTCCATATGTGGAGGTGTATTTTTGAACTCTGTTAGATAAGTATAAACTTTTCTATTAATAAGATTAATATTATTATGATGATATGATGTGTATGTATATTGCTTTTAAAAATAAATAAATTTAAAAGATTTTAAAATTGTATGTATATTTGGTAAATATTTATTGTAAAGTTAACGTGTTAGTAATTGCAGATGATATGTTGAGGTATTTGGTCAAACTCTTGAGATCTTCGTTCATTGTTCTTATTAAATCACCTCTAACCTATAACTCTCAATCTTTGCTTTACAATGACACTAACTGAACCTCATACCAAATATTTGCGATGATGTTGTGTGTTATTTTTTTGATTCTCATAGAGCTTGCGTTAATGACAAGACCCATTTTGGGGATGTTGGTTCAACATAAAGAGCTTCAATTGTGGGCATACAAAAAATCTCCAAGCCACATATAAGGTAGGTGCTCCCTTGAAAGAAGTGTAGTACAAGTTTGTAGAGTTTGCAAGAGTCGGAGATTGGGACCAATTTCACAGTGCTCATAGTGCTCACAACCTTCTTATGTGCGGAAGGGGTCCCTTATCCCACAAACAAGGGGTCTCATACATCAATTTGATGTTTGGCTAGGCCATGATCTTACAAATTTATTATTATATTATTATTATAAGTCTATACATCCATATTTTCACTTGTATTTGTATATACAAATGTTTTTCTTATATGACCAATAATGAATTGATTGCTACTCTAATTATAGTTGTATGTAATGGATTTTCCATGATTATTGTAAAATCCTATATATTAACTTGGGCTTATGGATTGTTATTATGCAATTAAAAGTGGGAGAAGTGGGGAAGCTTTTAGATATTCTAGTGCAAAGGAGAAGTTTTGAGAGGAATACCCAACTAGACTAGCTCTGATAAATAATATTTGGGATAAGATCTCTCAGACATGTTGCTATACTTAGTTTGAATGACAACATTTATGGTTGGATCTCAACCAATCAACCTCAAAAGAATTTATAACAATCCCGGTGTTCATCGATTTCTCTAAATTTGACAAAAAAGTGAGACTTAAGTGTCCTCTTACACAAGAACAACCCCATTTTTTTTGTTATTTGTGCTCCACATGTCCCTTCCTATCTAGATCCAATCGTAATTGAGCCTCCACTCCTTTATTTATGGAGATTTGAGATCCCCAAACCCCCCACCATGGATCCACCCTCATCCAATAATCAATAAGATCTAAGATCTTGTTTCCCTCTATCACAATCTCAACCTTGAAATCTCCCTTATACATGTCCACTTCTTTTGGACCTTCATATGTAACTAATAATGCCATGTGTAAGTCGAAACATCACACTAAACCTTGAAAATAAGTTAAAATTTTAGACAAAATATCACGATCTTTATAAAAAAAAAGAGAATCAATAACCACTTAAATTTCAATAAAACTATTATAAATATCTCTAAAACTTTATAAGCAAACACCTTAACTAAATCTCTAAGCTTAAGAAAAACATGTCCTTTGTATTTTAATTCCATACATTACCAAATATAACAATAAAATTAATAATAACAAAAACTCCTTTTATCTTTATATTATGTAACCATCCCTGGATTCCAATGAACATTTTGCTTCAATGATTTTGAAATATGATACTTATGAACTTGTAGGTAGTTAGGGTTGAGTGCCCATACTCTTTAGGGTAGGACATTCTTTTTTACCTGATAGTGATGGGGTGTGAGTATTTTTGTGGGGTCAAGGTTTGGTTGGTTGGTATTATCCATGCCAAGAACTTCTCATTAGTGGATTCCATGTAAGGAATTTGATGATGGATTCCATGTAAGGAATTTGATGATGAGAATCATACCTATTCTTTATGTTAAACATGAATGAATGTTGATTTAGGACAAAGAATGAATGTTGAAAAGAAAAGTTTTAGAGATTGAAAACTAGATTGATGGCACCATGAACTATGCATGTTGTGTTGCTCTCCAAAGGCAAGATAACACAGTTGGTAAGATGTGGAAATACTCTCTCAGTTGGGGGGGAGGTCACGGGTTCGAGCCTTGTGTCCCTAGGGTCACGGTTTAGCATCCCATATCATCCACGAAGTGGGGAAGTATTGGGTGAGTTTCCCGCACGAAATTTTCCGTGGAAAAAAAAAGTGGTAATTCATTGGTCCATTGTATATATTCCATAAATCACCCGTTTCAAAAAGATTTGCTTGTGAGCATATTAAGTTTTGATTTTGTGGTTCACAAACACGACACATGCATATGTTCTATTTACAAGTATAATGTTATAACAACTAAAATTTCCTTTGAAAACATGTATAAAGGAGTGATTTCATTCATGACATCTTAAAACTTAGGATGTACCAAATTGATGTAATAAGGGTGGACATCTTCAAGTTTATTCAAGCTTTTGAAATTAAGAGGAGTGAATTAATTTTGTAGTAAATTGATTTTTTTTTCAACCACAAATATGATAAGATTCGATAGAAATTTCAAGCATGAACAAAATTCCATCGTAAACCAAGATTCATAAATAAAATGATAATATTTTTAAGGGGTTTTCCCAATTCTAAATTGACCTAAATCATCAAAAATTCAATTAGAATTCTATATAAATAAAAACTCTAATTTTATATGGTGCTGAATTTTGACAACTAAAAAATTTGTTACAAAATTAAACAACTCCATATTATACATACATCATTTTTTTATTATACTTGAATATTTTTAAATAAAAAACATTAACATATGATAAATTACTTAACCTATAAATGACTTAATATTACTTATCTCATATGATTACTTATGTCATTATTCACTTATTTATTTCAAGTATGCTTTATCTCACATGAGTACTTTCATTATAAGTATGTCATAATCAACTCTTTTCTCCATGTACATAAAATACAAACATTGGAAAATAATGTGGGCTAACATGATTAGATTTACACTGAATCAGTGAGATTTACAATAAACCCCATTGAAATGAATTATCGATTTTTTTTTATTTGTTTGCTGCATTCAATTTTATTTATTAATTTATATATTTAATAATAAAAAATAATAAATAAAATATTTAAGTTAGTTTGATATTTTAGTTAATTCCGATTCAAGAAGTCTAAATGTTATATGATTTGAATATTTTTTTGCAATCATCATCTAAATTTGGTTATATAATTTTTGGTTAAATTGTAATTTTTCATTGTTGAATTTGCATTTTTGAATGCATAAATAGATTCAGTGCCCTTAAAAACCCATTTTGCATCCAAATTGTGCAATCTCAACAATTGATATATGTGATTCCAACAATTCTTCTAAATATTTAGCCAAATTTTGGGAAAAAATGGTGAGAAAAATGTGGCCATAAAAGATCTGAATCATAACATGTTCAGACTGCACTATTTAGATTGATCTTAACTCCGAATTTATGTAATGTTGAGGGGATCAAATTTTTTGAAGTGAAAATATTTTATAGAATGCAAAAAATTGAAGCACTTACATAGATTTGGATTTAATCCCTCTAAGCACTTGATAAATCCAACGATAAGATGAAACTAAACTAGTTAATAATTCACAATAAAAAATAAAATACTAATATGAAATAAAATCTATAATAATATGTCATATAATATTATATATTAAAGATGACTTACAAAATATTAAAGTGAGAAAATATGTATTATATTGATAATTATGATAATGATTAAGTCTAGTAAGACAAAATTTGGTCTATCGGACCTATAAACTTGGTCTTGTCCAATGCCCTATCTCACGATGAAGCTCGTGGGAATTTGTTCTTATCTTTTTAATATTAATTTTCTTTCTTGAGTTAGCAACAATAGAAAGATAATTTTGATCTTTTAACTTGGGGTTAATGATTTCTTTGTAGTAATTCAACTTTCTCTTGTTCTCAAATCTCCCTGTCACTCTAATTTTTACATTTTAAACTTAGTTATGATAATACTTTGAACATTTTTTTTTAAAATCTTGGAAAACATCTTCCTCCACCATCCCCAAATGGTTAAACCAAGAGATCACATCTCTAGTCCAATACTTTTTAAGCATTGAATGACTTTTATTGTTTTGAAGCAATGATAGGAAGCCTATCATTATTCATGTTAATAAGTTTTTCTCTCAACAAGTGGAAGCCCAACTCTTAAAAGGAGGATAGCATAAGGGGTAATATAGTTGATGGTAAGGTTATTTATTGTAAATGCTTCTAGGTTTGCTCAATGTTTCTCCAAGTTTCTCTGGAAATACTATAGCCCCTAATCTCACAACCATATAGAATCACTAAGGTAATCATGGAGTCAAATAGGACCCTTTTTCCCATAACTAAAATTCTGTAGCTTTATAATTGTTCTCTAGACCAAAGTAAGATTCTTGACCTCCATTAATTATTTTTTCGACAATATAGTTCCAATTTTGTTTGTGATGAAAACCAATTATGGGAAACTTATACAAATAGACTTCTTCCAAGTTGTTAGTATCCTAAACAAAACTAGGGTAGGGAATTTGTTTCGGTTTAATGATCATTACCTTTTTTTTTCTTTTTTGATGGAATGCACATCTTAGGGAAACCCTCCAGTGACTTCTCCTCATTTTGAAGATGGTACCTAGGGTAAATCGACTGGTTGCATTTTTGACAATCTAACTCGGTGAGGACATCAAGTGAGGCCCAATAATTTCCATAAAGGAAACCGACCCAGGGGCTTGATACCATGACCTCCTGCTTGTAATTCATAACACTTAACCACTTGAGCTAACCCATTAGGATATAATTACCTTTACTTTATCTATATTTATAGACATTTAAGAGTTAGTAAAAAATTCTTTGAGAACTTCAAGTTTCTTATCAAGGTTTGAGGTGAACTTTCACGCCGTTGGAGAACTTTAGGAGGATGGAAGAAACATCCATCGTTCTCATTGATGTGTGATACAACAACTTTTCAACTCGGTGGCAAGAGCACACCGGTTTACTTGGCTCAGATTATTCCTAATTGTTAAATTTGTTTATCACTTAACAATTTATTTTTACATCTATACTTATAACATCAACAAGTAATATAACACATCCATACATAGTTAAAACGAATATGCAAGGCGGGCAACCAAATTGGCATAATATCCAATTTTTATTACAAATATAACATTGTGCCGAACCTGCAGCTCGTGCCACACCGAAGATGATTTTACAAGGGGATTCCTCTTAATTTTACTCAACAATAACCTATGTGAAACACAATAGACAAACCTCTGTCATGTCACCTTGCAAAACCTTTCATTACCATAGTCAAAAAGATAAATGAGGAACTTCTCCTTCATGCTTCATTTATGTGATACATGCTGCCCCTGCCTCCGTCTGTGCGACCTATCACTTGGCTGCCAAACTGTAATCACCAATTCATCCCCACACTTGGTTACTTTTTGATTCTTGGATCTTGGATGATTTCCATCATTTTGGTCTCTCCCTTGGACATATATAGGTGCCCAGCTAATGAACCGACACATCTCCTTGCCTTTGGGCAAGACGACCTTTGGTTCATCACGTTTGTCCACATAACGATCCGATTGACCATTGCTAGGTGTGCGTGCCCCTTAGGTGAGTTGGGCCGACTCCCTAAGTGCTCCCTAATTTCCTTTGGCCGACTCATTTGTTTGCTGGGCACCTAAGGTATGCCCATAGTCATTTTTTCAACCAAATTCATGGTTTACTTGTGTTGCATCGTGCCTTGGTCATGTCCATCGAACTCTTCAACCGATGCCACCTTCTGTTCCAATGGACTTGTTATTTAGGTGTGCGCGTCCCTTAGGTGAGTCAGGTTGACTCACTTAAGTGCATCACCCTCATGCTTTAATCATTACTTCGTATTGGTGATGCACCCATTCTTATGCCCACGTCTTTCGCCAAGCCAACTCACCTAACTTGTGCTGTAAGCCATCTTTGGGTGGAATCGCTCCATGGAATGTTGCACACCCAAGGGAACCTCAACTCTTCCCTATATGAATACTTTGTCTCCTTATTTTCACCAAGAATCCTTCTTTCCTGATTTCCTTTGTTTTGGTCTGTGGTGGAAGTGTGCATGATTGAGCTTGGCACCCCAATCCTTACATCCTCCCCCACTCCAAGTTGTTGTCACCTCGATAACCCTCAACATTACTTATTTAGTTGCAGTTAGTAGCCACGTCCGTTATGACCCCTAGATTCTAATTCACATCTCTCTACTCCATCCTTACTCTAGTTTCTTCTGCTATCAATGTGCGTTGGATCCCCTTGTGTGCTAACTAGTCAGGTAACTAGTCTGGCCATCACACTAAGTCCACAAGAACTCACTTCAACAACAAAACCACTCGTTTATCTTCACAACTAATCAACCATTTCATCTTCCTAAGTCGTTATGGTTCCCACCTTAGAGGCACTATCTAGTTGGCTCGTCGTTGTCTTCATGACAGTGAGCCAACATGCTCATGTTTCAGTGCAAGAGAGGAAAGAGGTGGCCCAATGAGCCACCACTTCCATCTTCGTCTTGATTCATCAAAACATTTGAAGTGTCACCATACTTCTTCATTAGGTACACCAATAGTGGAACGTTGGAACCAATTCTACCATCACCCTCCTCCACAAGGCACTCAAGTTCTCGATCATAGGGCCATTCACCACCCCCAAGTGTTTCTGCGATCAGTTCAACCTCCTCCATGGAACGTCTGTACGAGGGCAGTTGTTCTTCCCCATCACACAACTATGCAGTGGACGATTCAACTTTTCATTCCTCAAGCTATGAATTCTTCATTTCCTTTGTCTCCATCGATTCCTTCAAAATACTCTCTGCAAAAAATTCAATGAACATCTCCATGCCATGAAAAAAATCAACCAATATATCTTCGATCTTATTGACATGCCATTATAAGTCTACCAATACTTCCTGATCGTCTGAGTTATTTGGCTCAACCACCTCTTCACCTTGTCCACCGATGTTTAAGAAAGGGTGTTGGCTGTTAACCAAGCTCAAGGAAGACATATTCATTCCCCTGCTCCCCTTCACTGTAGGCATGAGACATGGAGTTGGTCCTGACAAGATAGCTAAGCTACCGACATGCGGAATGGGAATTTCCTTCTCTGTCTGCATGAACTCTTGACCCAACACTACTTTGTAATCGTCTAGTGGAACAATGGTGAAACTCACCCTTCTGGTCCATTCCCCAAGCTTCATAGGAACATTCTTGGTTGTGCCACCAATCTCCTGTTCACCTGAGTTTACCATTTTGAAAGAAGTGTGCGCTTTATCAAACTACAATCCAAGACTTCACGCAACATTTTTTCTCATGAAGTTGTGAGTAGCACCACTGTATACCATAGACAAAGTCATTTTCCTATTGATTTATGCCTGAATATAGATAATTCTCATCACATAGGGGTCTTGTGTTGTTGTTGGTTCTACCTCTGCAACAACACCCAAAACTTGTAGCACCCCCATGGATGCACTATCCACTTTCTCCAAAGCGTTCAATTTTTTCTTGAACGAACAATTCTTGGCATAATGCTCTTTCGCACAAATCCAATATGAAACCGACTTTTTATCCTTTTGTGAATATGTTTGGTTGGGATTGTCTTCACTACCTTTGGATGACTTCACCTTCCCCTTATCCTTTGACTTCTTACTTTGCTTCTCACGTTGGCCATCATTGTTGTTTGGACCTACTTTGGCTTCACCCTTGAAGTCTAACAACTTGTTCGCCACAATGATTTTTGTTGCAAGGGTCTGCACATTTTGGCATCGCAACTCATTTTTCTCCCAAGTCTGCAAACCATTCATGAAGTGGAAAAGTATCCCCTCATCCGACATGTCTTTGATCTCTAACATCATGCCAGTGAAATCCGTGATATAGGTCTGGATCTTACTAGTGTGCTTGAGAGCCAACAACTGGTTTCTAGTGACCCAAGCTTGGTTTCCCAGACCAAACTGTGCCTTCAAGGTTGCCTTCATCTCTTCCAAGTTTTCAATCTTTTAGGTGGTCCTCCTAACTCCTAAGTCTTCCACTTGGTTCCTCCACCAAATTTTCACAGTCCCTGTAAATAACATAGCAACAATGTTTACCTTGGATTCTTCCGGACTTCCATTTAGTTGCTCCAAGTACTGCTCCAAATCCCAACAAAAAATTCCCAACAAATCAGTGTTGTGAGTCCCATCATATGGTTCTGGTTCTTTAATCTTGATTCACACCTACACAACAAATGAGCTCGACTGAATAACTGCAACTCGTTTTAGCAATGTGATGGTGTCTTCCCGATCTTTCAATTTTTGGTTGATTGAATCCATGAAATCCTCTGTTTCCTTGAGTCTATCCTGGAAGTTTTCGGTCAGAGTAATAGTGGATAGATTCACTATCTCTTGGAACTCCAGAATAACTTTGTTAAACCCATGCACAAGTTTTCCCATTTCAGCCTTCAATCATGCAACCTTTTCACCATGCAAACACATTGCATCCATTATCTATTCCATCATTTTATTTAAGGCAAGGAGTTAGTCCTTCATCTTGAGTGTCTTAGGATCTCTCTCGGTGTCGCTGCCATTTTCATGCGAACCAGCCATGCCCAAACTTCTAAGGATATTCACGATTTGTGCAAGGGGTGCCAAGAACTGGCTTCAATACTTCACCCAAATTTTGTTACCAACTCTTCACTGAAGTCTGCAAGCTTCATTTTGCAACTTGACTGCCTCTGAGGTGACCCCTTAGCTTTTCCAACCCCATGGAAACCTTGTCTGACTCCTTCAACTAGGGCTCCCTATCCTTTTGTCTTCACAACCCATGATTGGATTTTTATCAAGGCACATCACACTTCATCATTTGCAATGAACCTACAAAAATTTTGTTCCTTTCTCTTCACCACTATTGTAGACAAACTCACTGAACCATGCAAATGGTGAAACACTTTGATACCACCTATCACACCATTGGAGAACTTCGGGTGGGTGGCGGAAGCATCCACTGTTCTCAACAATGTGTGACATCACAACTTTACAACTCGGTGACAAGACCACATTGGTTTACTTGGCCTAGACTACGCGTAACTCTAAAATTCATTTATCACTTAAAAATTTATGTTTACATCTATACTTAGAACATCAACAAGTAATATAACACATCCATACACAATTAAAATGAATACGCAAGGTGGGTGGCCAAACCGGCCTAATACCCAATTTTTATTACAAAGATAAAAGTGTGAAGAGCTTGCAGCTCGTGCCACACCAAAGATGTTTTTACAAGGAGATTTCACTCAAGTTTACTCAACAATAACTTGTGAAAAAAACAATAGACAGACCTCTATCATGTCACCTTGCAAAACCCTTCATTACCACTGTGAAAAATCTAAATGAGCGACTTCTCCTTCATGA
The DNA here is from genome assembly GCA_009831015.1 of Picea engelmannii. Taxonomy (NCBI): domain Eukaryota; kingdom Viridiplantae; phylum Streptophyta; class Pinopsida; order Pinales; family Pinaceae; genus Picea; species Picea engelmannii. Next base: position 1,806,780 of record ML777564.1, on the reverse strand, counting down.
TTCATTTTTCCGATACATGCTGCCCTTGCCTCAGTTCAGGAGACCTGGCTCTTGGATGTCGTACTATAATTACCAAATCATCCCCACACTTGGTTACTTTTTTATTCTTGGATCTTGGATGATTTCCCTCATTTCAGTCTCTCCCTTTGACATATATAGGCACCCAACTCATGAACCGAAACATATCCTTTCTTTTGGGTGAGCTGAACTTTGGCTCATCACATTTGTCCACATAATGATCTGACCGACCATTGTTAGGTGCGCACACCCCTTAGGTGATTCAGGCTGAATCCCTAAGCATACCCTCCGTTCCTTTGACTGACTCATTCATTCGGTGGCCACTCAAGGTATGCCAACAAATGTTCGTTCAATCGACTTCATGGTTTACTTGTGTTGCACGACACCTTTTTCACGTTCAACGAACCCTTCAACAAATGCTACCTTTCGTTCCAGCTGACTCATCATTTAGGTGCATGCATCCCTTAGGTGATTCAAACTGACTCACCGAAGTGCGCCCTCCTCACACCTTAGTCGTTTCTTCATCTTGGTGATGCGCTTGTTCTTCTACCCATGTCTTTCATGACGCCAACTCACCTAACTTGTGCCGTAAGCCATCTTTGGGTGGAGTCTCTCTTGGTGCATCACACGCCCAAGGGAACCCCAAATATCCCCTATATGAAGACTTCATCTCCTTATTTTCATCGACCGTCTTGCTTGCGTGATTTTCTTCATTTTGGTCTGTGGTGGAAGCACGCGAGCTCGGGCTTGGCACCCCAAGCCTTACAAGAACCTTGCTAAAAGGATAATAACACACACACACAAACACATATATATAAGGAGGATGATGAATAATCATGCCTATTATAGCACAAGTTGTAGGTTGGGAGAATCCTGACCCAACGAAAGAACAAGTGCTACAACTTGGGAATCCTACACCCAATTTCACCTCGATGGAGGTCCCACACTTCAAGGGTGACTAGGTCACTCTAGGGAGGCGATCTCAGTGACCGTAGAGGGATTGAGATGGAGATGGATGGAAATGAAGCCCGTATAGTTCAAGTATAAGTGGAGTGAAAGGTGGAAAGAGATGCCTTTCAAGTCAAGCAATTGTTTCCCCACATGTATAACAGTTCTCTGGATGATCGTACCTGCCCGAGACACAAGAAAAGACACTTTGCAATAATATATGTTAGTTGGATCAGCAAGTTAATCTTTCTGTCCCTAATTTTCAGAAATAGATAACAATATATATCAGCAAGAAAAAGGTACTATAAGCTTCTCAATAAATGCTAAAGATCAAGTAGAAAATGCAAGAGAAAAACTAGTAAATGACTAGATAAACTCAAAATGAAAAACCAATACTCTTAGCATAAAAGATAAGGCTGTTGTAAACACTTTTCTACAACAAATTATATCAGACTTATGGATGTAACATTCAATGTATTATAGTAAGAAAATCATCCACCGAAATCTCCTCAAACTTTTCCAAAAAAGTGCGTTGGACCAAGGAGAACAAGTGTGCAAACTTTGAGCAAAATCAAATGGTTGATAAGAGAGTTATTCAAGCAAGTAAGTTAGGGTTTCTGCAACCCTAATGGATGAATATGAAATTTTATAACAACATCAATAAGTACCCCCTATATGGGGATGACCTAGTGGTTGTGAGGTTCCCAAGGCACAAGGAAAACAATCTACTTTGCAAGATGTAAAAATGACCGAAAATCACGTTTCCCAAATGCAATATTTTATTTCTCCAATGAAACAAATCAATGACTAGTGCCTTTACTATTGGGTTAATGGAGTCACAAGGAGCTTAGAGAAGCTACCTCCTTGGGGGTGTAAGCCCTTTTACTCCCCAAGGCAAGTTTCTCTAAGCTAGGGTTTAAGCTAAGAGGGTGTATGCCATTATACTTCTCTTATCAAACCCTTAATCAATGAGATGAAGCAAATAAAATAATGAAGGCTATGGAGGGGGTGTATGCCCTTATAATTCCCACCTATCTCCTAGAATAACAATACTTGACTTGATTAAAATGATAGCAAGAGTGTAAAAACCATACCAAGTTCAAGAGAAATGCTAAGACAATTCACCACAAGAGCTAGAAAGCATCATCCAAAGCTAGCGCTAGGCCTTCCTCCAACAATCATTCATAACATAGCCATAAAACAAGTGCACAAGAGCTAAAAGAGCCAAGAGGGCCAAAAATTTCAGACCAAGCCTCTCACAAGTGGGAGAGTTATGATTCAAAATGAGATCTTATGATCTCTATTTATACTAAAAGTAGCGAACATATTTTGTCCACAAATTAAGAAGTAAAAAACAATATTAGGGGTCAACAACCCTAATATTTCCCTCTTAACAAAATAATATTAAACAATTCACTTAAAATTTCATCTTTTTCACAAATTAAACCCTAATTTAGGAGGACGTCACCCATTTAGGGGACGTTTGCTACTTTGAGGAAGTTGTTGGTGTTGGAGAAGCATGGATGGGCCTCCAAAGGCCATGTGTCAAGCATCTAAGCACTCATGCCATGGTTTAGAACCTTCTCCTCCTCAAACATCCATGTGTCAAAGAGTGGCACCTCACCACCATGCCCTAGCCCCCAAGATCATGACGTCAAGCTAAAAAATGGAACGCTTTTCCCCTTCTGGGAAAATTGTTTGGCAAGTAGGGGGTGGGCTAGGTTGTCCAAGTCATCCTCAAGGCCATCCAATTCATATCTCTCTCATCTGGCATGTGGGCCCTTGACATCCAACCTGTGGGCTTGTATCCCTATGGAAGCCCAAGCTAGGCTTGTTCTCCCAAAACTGTCCACCAGCCAGGTCCTGCAAAGACAAATGAACACGCCCTCCAAGGATCTCAAGTCATAACATCATGATAAGTTAATCCAATCAATAAATAATCCATCCAATCATGTGCATTAAATATCACCATATCAAACAATTAATAGCCCAAAGACACTATGTGACTTGTCAAGCTTAAGTATGGGAGGGTTGATGAGGTGTCCTATTGGGTAGATCTTGCCCTTGGTCAAGGAGAGCTTCCAATAGGTCCCTCTCTAATCCATTTAAAGTGTATGAGGTGGATGGGGTCAAGACTCAAAGGGCATAGGGCTCATGACATACTAGGGGTCATAGTGTCTCATTCATGGGTGCCTTTGTAGAGAGTGCGTGGTACCTTCATCCACATTGCACTTTTTCCAAGCCCATCATTTTCCCTTTATCTTTCTTTCTTTATATTTTCTTTCATAATAGCATAAGGAGAGATTGAAGGTCACTGCCTTGGCATGGTGACCAGGTGGTGGCAATGTCACCCACAAATACCTAATGGAAATGAGAATGTTGGCTTGTGATTAGACCCCCTTTCTCTCAACCATGCAACTGAGAGTCACTACCTTGGTTTGGTGACCAGATGATGACAATGTCATACCACTAGATATCCATGAACGTGATAGGTCGGCTCGTGATGAGACCTCCAATCCTTCAACTAACCTTTTAATCATTCTTTATTATATTGTGGGTCCTCTTTATTCAAAGATAAGAGTTTCAATGCTTTCTTGGGTGATCCCTAGGTGAAGCATATGGAAGGTTTATATAAGGCTTTTATCTTTTACCCAACACCAATCCCTCTGGGCCTTTAGCCCCTTCTTCCCATAGAACGAGGGGCAACCCCTTCTTGGGTCAATACACCCTAAAATCCCAAGAGATAAGGAAATGGAGGGGAATAATGATGGAAAATGGTAAGTATGGTCGGGAATGATACGATGGCTCATTAAGGGATTTCTCAGTAACAAACCCATTCGCAAAGAAGACCACTTACTAGGGAACAATGTCAACCACCAAGTTGAAGCATAACAAAAGGAATAATGTCCAAGCACATATCATGAAATCTAGAGCAATCTAAGATAAAACATAATCATATGACTTAGATATTGAAATGATGCTCACCATAATATCGACTTGTACCTCATGAAGCAAGGCCCACTGCCTTCCGAAATCCAACTGGTGTGGTGGATGCCATCTATAAACCTGTGACCATCTGTGGTGGTGAGTGGGTTTTCCATCTGTGCAAAGGGTACTGCTGGTCATGTAGTCTCTCGACACTCCATATCTACAACTTGAGGGCCTCGAGACATCATCTCCTTAGTTATCCACAAAATAATGTTGCATCCTATCTCCTTCGTGTACAAAATTGTCAACACCATCAAAGGACTTGGTGAAACACTTGTAGAACCAATGATTGTGCAAAAGTTGTTGAAGTCACTCCCCTTAATATTTGATGCCAAAATTTCCTCCATTGAGGAAATAAAGGATATGGATAAATTAACAATGGATGAATTGCATGGGATCCTCACTGCATATGAAATGAGGACCGAAGAGGAAAAATCATAACAAAGGGAAGTAGCTTTCAAAGCCTCAAAGAAGATGAAGAACAAAGAGCACAAATCAAGCGATTGTTCCAGCTGTGAATCAGATGCAGAGGAAGCAAATTTTTTGAGAAAACGCAAAAAATGATCTAGCAAATACAAAGGTAAGTTTCCCTTTATATGCTTTAACTGTGGAAAAGTAGGACATTTTGATGCTAAGTGTCCACATGTGAAAAATGAAAGTAGTGATAATGAAGAAGACTATAACATAAAGAGAAAACATCATCAACACAAAAATAGTCACAAACATGACATGCATGAAAAGAAGAAGAACTCTTATAAGCAGAAGAAGAGCCTCTACTCAAAAGGGGTTAGTGAATTTTCTGAAGAAAGAAGTGAAAGAACTTTCAGTAGTGATAGAGAAGAAAATATTTTTATGGCAATCGAAACAAATATTGATGAAGATAAAGAAATGATGGATTTAGAAAAAGAGGAAAACACTGAAACATATGGAGAAGTGGATCTTGAATAAGAACTCATGTGTGCCTTAAGAGAAATAAGGAAGTTGAGGAAAAACAATTTGAAACAAAAAGAGTAGCTTCATAAATATGAAGAGGATCGTGATTCAAAAGCCAAAATGTCACAAAACCTTGAATAAACATAAAATATTATCATAAGCATAAAAGTTCAATTAGAAGAGGCAAGAAGGATGGAAGAAGTGGTGAGAATCCAATTGAAGAAGAAGGAAGAAAATTGCGAAGAGCTAGAATATAAAATTGTTTCCTTAAGAAAGGAACTGAAGAAAAAAACTATTGAGTCAAAGTTTAAAAAGAGTGATAAAATTTTCAATGACATCATCAATTGTCAAAGGTCTCCATTCATTAAGACTGACATTCAATATGATTATGCTATTGCCTCCCTACCTACACATAGCCTTGCTACAACCAAGGAAGTTTTATTTGTTGTAGGAGGAGTTGAGGCTGATTTTCTAGAAGAATAATTGATTGTTGATTGTGCTGAATGAATTGATGAGTTGCATGTTCCTCACATGCCACAATTAGAGCATGCTGTTATAGATGAAATTGTTGCTGATATGGTGAGTTGTTCTACTGATGTAAGTGAACCTGACCCCGAGCCTACTTCCTCTGATCAACCAACACAAAAATATGTGCCCTATCATCATCCTCACCATAAAAATTGAAGGAATGGAAATCATGCTTTCATATCTTTGCAAAAGAGAGATGAAAGACAAAATTGTGGACCAGTGCCAACTACCAGGATAGATTGTGGTTGGATTGATGGATGGACGTGGAATAATTTGTCTAGATGTTTCAGGAATTCATATCGTTGTGTATGATCAACTATACAATCATGCAATGGTTTTCTTACTTACTGATGATTTCCTTGGAAATGGTCGATCGAGGATCGACCCCACATGACAGTCGACTGGAGTTTCGAATGAGTATTCATCGACTACGTTTCAACTAGGTTGTTCATCGACTTGAATTTTTGATAGGAAATATTGCTACTACTTATTGATCACTCAAAGGGGGGGGGATACTTGAAGTTGTTGATATGTGAACCCAACTGATGTCTTCTTGTTGACTCGACTATTTCTTGTTGAGTCGACTTGGATTTGTTGAGACCAACCCAACCATGTTCGATTGTTGTTGGAGATGTACTACTATTTATGTTGGATACACAGATTATTTGGATTGAAAAAGACTGATTATCTTGCGTTATTGGTGACAATGTTTAGACTTCTACAAGAGAAAGCATAGTCTAAGGGGAGAAACACAACAGAAGGAACTATGTAGAAAAAGATGAATCATATTCCTATCAAGTAGCACTTCCTAAGAGAGCAGGTAATCAAACAAAGTGTCAAGATGCAATACATTGCTACCATGGAACAAGTTGCAAATATTTTTACCAAACCCCTTCCCAAAGAAACGTTTGAATATCTCAGACAGAAGTTCAGAGTGATATCCCTGTCATCTCATTAGTAAAGAAGCACAACTTAGGGGAAACATACCTTTTCCATTGATGTCAAAGGGGGAGAATTACATACATGGGGAGAGTTGTAGACAGGGGGAGGATAATTACAGATAAGGGGAGAGTTGTGGACAAGGGAGAATTCTTTCTATTTATAGAGGATTACGTGTTTTTGAGTACAGAGTTGCCATCAATGACAAAGGGGGAGATTTTTGAATAAATTAATTCCATTGATGCCAAAGATCAATAAGTATTCACATATAAATATTCAAAGGAAATGTGACTTTAATAAATACAAAATTGGAAGTGGATTAAAAATAAATTTATGTGAAAGTGGATTAGAAATGAAGTTACGTAAAAGTGGAGTAAAACATGAAAGCGGATTAGAAATGAAGTTAGTAAAATTGGAGTAAACAAGAAAGTAAATTAAAAAATGTAAAAGTGAAAGTGGAGTAAAAATGCACATGGTTTTAAAACCCATGGTGGTATTTTACCCATGGTATTTTGAAAAGTGAATTGAAAAATAAAAAGGGGAAAATTAATTATTTATTTAATAAAAGTCGTGTCTTTTCAAATGAACACGACTTTTCAAGTAGAGCTTATGGTGAAATATAAATGGAGAAGAGGATTGTGAGAAATATAAAGTGTGTGGGTGAAAATGTAATATTCTTATGCATATCATTTGAGAAGTGATGATTGGATATCATTCAAAGAGCGACGATCAAATATTAGCGAAGATAAAATCTATTGTTCTAGAAAATAGATCTGGCATTCTAGAAAGAAAAACTTTCAAAGACATATCTATGGAAAAAGTAGAAGAAGAAGCAAGAAGATTTGGTGAAGGAAGAGATAAAGTAGAAGTAGCGAGCATCAAGAAGGTCAGGAGAAAGTAGAAGGAGTGAGCATCGAGTAGATCTGATGAAAATAGAAGGAGTGAGTGTCGAGATGATCTAGAGAAATCAAATATAATGAGTGTAGATCCGATCTAGCAAAAGTGAAATTAGCGAGTGCAGAGATCATTTGGCGAAAGAAGAAGTGGTGAGTGCAGAGCAAATCTGGTGAAAGAAAAAGTAATGAACACATAGTATATTTGGTGAAGACAGAAGCACCAAGTAGATGAGCGAAGGAAATTCATATGAAGAACTTGTAAACTTGTAAGAGGTTGGTGCCTACAAAAAAAATAATTGTAGGGATTAGTGTCTCCAGTGGGGCGATGCCTACAAACAACAAAGATGATTGGTGTCTCCTGTGGGTTGGTGCCTACAAAAAACAGAAGGGAGATTGTGTCTCATGTAGGTCAATGCCTACAAACATCAAAGGGGATCAATGTATCATGTAGTATATGTATACAAATAACAGAGGGGATCAATGTCTTTAGTAGGTTTGTGCCTACAAAAATTTGTAACCGTAGGTTGGTGCCTACAAAAATTTGTAACCGTAGGTTGGTGCCTACAAAATTTATAAAAATATGTTTTTTTGGTTTTCTCCCGAAAGGGTTTCCACGTTAAATATTGTGTCTTCTAGTAGTTACATTTATGTGATTGCTTCATTATGGTTTATGAATGCTAAAAAGAAAAATATAGCCTTATAGTGATTCAACCCCCCTTCTTAGTATAAGTGTGTGCTCAACACAATTGGTTGCTGAATGAATGTAATAGTAGAGAGAGAGGTTATTTGATATTATAATATTCTCTTTTCCATACATTTGAGCCAAAACCATCATCAATACGTGCATGAATCTGATATTAAAATTTATCGACGTTTTTATTTATTTTATAACACATCGGTGCATCTATAAATGCACCAACGCACATATATATATATATATATATATATATATATATATATATATATATATATATATATATATAGTGCACTAGTGCGACCAACAATGAAACACACTGAACCATTACATTCGTTAGAACCTTCGCAAACAAAAATATCCATAAATTTTAATAGTGGAGGTTTGCATTTATATTTTGTTGATAAGATTGGTATCAATGCATTTTTAGTGTATAGGCATTGGTGCGCTTGGCGAGGCACACTAATTTGATGACGAATTTAATATATATATATATATATATATATATATATAGTTTAAAAAGTGTTTTTACATACAAATTGAAAAATCACAGTGAAAAAAGAGAGGGAATTTCATTTTTCAAAACGTATTTGTTTATAAATTAAAATTCTATTCATTATTTCATTTTTTAGTAGAATTTAGAGGGAAGATTTGTGGAAGAGAGATTTACCATGAAAGACTTTGGAGTGGATGTATTTTTTTGAAGAGAAATTTGGAAGGGATCTGTAGGGCACATACAAATCTGCATAGAAGAAATTTCATGTATGTGATTTCATTCTACTGATCATTTCAATATTTCTCCATTTGATTCAAACTATTTTTAATGCATGTCAAAAGAATATAAGGGTTTCATAGTTACCTTCGGTATTAGAAACCGTAGCTTTCTTGTTTTTTCTTGTTCCCCTCTTTTTTTAAACAATAGATTTTAATACAGTTTATTTAGTTGCATATGGGGCATTTGGTATCCGTTGCAATGGTACCACTCATTACATTGGATCCCAAACCCTTTCAACCATGTTTTTGTTAGCGATTTTTTTTTTCCATGGTATGCGGTGCGCACTATACATGAAAATCACCCTATTGTGCACTGTATAGAGGTAGCAACTCGATGTTGAATTTATAGAAAAGTTCACCGATGCACATATATCTATGAAAAGCAAAGATTGATTGAAAAAATAAATAGTATTGATTTTCGTATCATATGCGTACGAGTTAGAGGTGCAAAATGACTAATAGTACCGACCGTGCGAGTATATGTTTGATGTCTCGGTGCATGTATATGTATGCCGCCTCGATGCATGCTGTTTAATGAAGCACACCGAAATATTAGATTGTATAAAAATTTAATAATTTCTATTTCTGATGATTTTTTATTTTTTTTTATACAAGATGGAAGATAGAAGTTCAAATAAAACATCTTGTTGCAAAGAGCGCAATGGTAGCTCATCCCAAGAAGAGAGGGAGGAAATTTCTTTAAGTTTGATTAAAAAGTTAATATAATTGAAATATTTGTAAGTTTAAATTAATGATGTGTTTTGGTTAATGCGTGTCATGCAGAGCAAAAACTTGCAGAAACTTGATAAGATTGTTTGCAATCTGAGTGCAAAAAAGCATAAAATCTTTATGGAAATGTTGCGAAGAGAGGAAATAGTTGTATCAAAAGGTAATTAACATTAATTTTTTCTTTGACTTTTACTAAAACTGAATTCCTTAACATTAATCGCTAACAAGTTTTAAACACTCGATTTCACATTTTTTTAATCTTATGCATGAATCGATAGTGAGGGAATGGAATATCATGTTGGAACATCAAGAATTAATGGTTCATCACACATCTCCCTGGTTCAATTGATCGAGAGTTCAACCTACATCTGGATATAGTTGGTCGGGTGATCGACCAACACACTACACCAATCGGTCGAGTAATCGATGTGCCTATTGATCAGATAATTGACCATAGTCAGGCGATGGATCGGCCAACCCAAAAATTAACTATGAGTTGGATGGATAGTTGGTCAGGTCAAGTCCCATCGAGCTGACTAGACAACGTGGATTTGGTGGAGTCAACTCTAACAGTCGACGGTTACATGTGGACAAGATCTTCCAAATTCTATGGAAGTTGGTTAGATCTTGAGACTATAAATAGAAAACCCCTTGGGTCATTATCATTAAAGATATTGTGCAATATATCATGAAGATCAAGATGTGAAACATGCACTATGATGTTCTGATCACAGTGCACTCTACTTAAGTGTCGTAATGATGTCTCTAAACACCACCCTTTATCTTCAAATTTTTTTGTTCTTCTTCGATTATCTACAATATTGTGTTCTTCTTTTCATGTCATGTTCCATGCTATTCCCCAACATGGTATCCGAGTAGATGGTTTAAAACCTTGACCTGTTATCTGTAAATTGATCCTGTTGTTTTGAATGGATCAAATTATGAAGTATAGGAACTAGATATAGAAATCATACTAAAGAGCAAAGGACTATGGTAGTATAGAAAGGTTGCAATTCTAGATATAATAGATGATCACGAGAAGTTCACCGTTCATGGTAAGAAGGATGAGGCTGTAGGGGTCATCAGGACCTACATCTTGTAGGAGATTCAATTTCACCTCAGTGGAATTTGTAGAAATTTTAATACAAATTATGTATTACCTGGATTCTCTTGATCTAACAATTGTATGCCACTGTTAAATACATAATCGATTCTACAAATATTCTTGTGGAATTTAAAACATGATCTCCAATTGCAATATCAAGAAGAAGGATCAATCACACATAACACAGATGTTTTACTGGGAAATCATAAAGCTAAAAACTCCACTATCATATATTATGTATATATCATGGATTATGAAACAATCTCATACAAAACTCTAATCCAAGAGATATCAGTACAATATACAATCGTCTCACACTGTCATACAAAAATTGACAAATTCATGTGCCAATTAACTGCTTCCAGACAACCTGCCTCCTCTGCGCAATCCCTGCTGATGGAAAAATCCCTGCAATGAATGAATCCCTCTTGCCTAGGCTGAACAATCCTCATGGGCACATCCAATGTGTGTGTGGTTGCATGAGTGCACTCACTAATGTCACAATTGATAGTCAAACTGTCCCTTTCACCTGTTATCTCAACTGGGTCTCCACTGGATCTGACATGCACGTAGTTAACAGTGGTAAATATTAAGTTGCATGTGAGATCACTGATTGTGAATTAATTAATAATTAATTCACCGATCTCTCACTAGTGTAAGTTCAGTTACAACTAGTGCAACTGAGATTAACTAACTTAACTGAGTTAAACTACTTCACAACTCACATAACTACACATCCAACTCTGTTACAACTTCGAATCACTCAGTTACAACTAATTCGACTTGCATGTCCCACTAGTCAACCTTTGAACTCGAATTTCCTATAGCTAACTGATTTGCCACTTTAGTTAACTATTTCCAATTGCTCATTGAGAATAGATTAATATTTATTGTCCAACTATTATTAAGGAATAATAATAGTCGACATACATCTATAAATAGAATTCCCTCACCATTTATAAATAAACATCATTTATAAATAGAATTTGCTCATCATCTAAAAATAGACTTCCACCTAAAAATAGCCTAAGGCTCCATCCTAGTGTAGGTGCATAATTTTCACTAGGATCTTCTTGTTGAATCTAAACACTCCCTCTCAACAAGAAAGGGATTATCCTTCACCCTGATCCTGTCTCTATGGTATTGGAATTTTCTCCTGGTGAGCGCCTTCATCAAAATGTTTGCATCCTGATCTTCCATAGGAATGTAATGAAGCAACATGATCTTCCGCTGCACACATTCTCTTATATGATGATACTGGATATCTATATGCTTAGATCTATCATGAAACACAAGATTAATTGAGAGTTTAATGCAACTTTGATTATCACAATGAATCACTGTCGGATCTAAATGAGAACCAAACAAACCAACCAACCAAGATCTTTCTCATCCAGATAGCCCCACATTCAGCTTGATTCGCTGCCATGTATTCTGCTTCCACTGAATTGAGTGCCACAGATCTTTGCTTCTTGCTGTACCAAGAAAAACTGTAGATCTGATACTAAAGATCCCCCCTGTTGTTCTCTTTCTGTCTGTTGAGCTGCCCGCCCAATCTGCATCCATGAATCCATGCAACTTCACCTCATCCATCTGTTTGTACCATAAGCCATACTCAAATGTGCCCCTTAGGTATCTCAAGACATGCTTACCCGCCTTCCAAAAGAGCTTGGTAGGCTTAACCATCACTTGAATCAGCTGGTTAACCACATAGCAAATGTTCAGTCTCATGTTCACTAGATACATTAGCGAACCCACTAAATGTCGATAGACAGTAGCAACCACTACTTCTCTAGAAGCAATATCCTCTTTCCTCCCGTTTCCTTGAAGAGGAGTATCCATGGGTTTGCAGCCCTCCATGTGAAACTTACCCAGTATCTCCCTTACATACTTTCCTTGAGACACAAAAAGTTCACCATCTTGCTGGCATATTTCCAATCCAAGTAAATAATGAAGGAGACCCATATCCTTCATCTTGAACTCCTTTGCAAGGTCCTCCTTGCATGAGTGTATCAGCTGCTCATCACCAGTCAATATTAAATCATCAACATAAAGAACAATGATTAAAATCTTACCCTTGTAGATCCATCTCGAACCTACCATTGATTTGTCAACCGATCTTGGGACAATTTCCCATGCACTGTTTTTGACAATGGAGTCATACTCCTCCACCATTGCATCAAACCAAGTGGGATCCTGCACTGCTTCCCAAAAGGAAGATGGTTGAGTCACAATAAGTTTTCTCATGAGAGCCATGTATCGAGTAAATCAATCAAGAGATTGTCTTTGTCTGCACTGTGAAGTAGGAGATCCTACATTCTGTGAAGCATCTAGTCTCAATCTATCAGCTTCCGTGGTGCACTTTATGCCATTTCTGATGGATGGATCTGCATCAGTGGCTTCCTCCACTCCATGAACCTCCTCATGTGGCTGATCCACATCTTGAGCCTCATCTTTGGGAACCAACAGTTCCTCCTCTGCATGCAAGTCTAGCTCCCTCTCAAGCGACAACCACATGGCTTTCCCCTCATCGAATTTTATATCCCGTCGCATAACATTCATCTTACTCTTAGGAAAATACACACGATAATTATGGGGTGTTTCTGTGTACCCCACAAATATCCTAACTTCAGCAGTCCACTCCAACTCCTTCCTAGCATTCTTGGTCACATGCACATAAACAGATGAGCCAAAAATCTTAAAATGAGAAACTTTAGGTTTCTTACCAGTGAAAGCTTCTTTAGGTGTACTGATGCCAAGTACTCTACGAGGACAACGGTTTTGCACATAAATTGCATGCTTCCGCCCATAAATGCATTGGTAGGCCTTGATCATGAAACATCGCTCGTGCTGCACCCATGATCATTCTGTTCTTCTTCTTCGCGACCCCATTTTGCTGTGGGTTATGAGGTGCTATGAGTTCTCTTTGAATTCCTTCTTTGCTACATAAGTCTTTGAATTCATTAGAGATTTATTCTCCACCATTATCACTCCTTAGAGCCATCACTTTCTTCCCCGACTCTTTCTCCACCAATGCTTTAAACTCACAGAACTTTGAGAATGTTTGATCCTTCTTTTGCATGAAGAAGATCCAACATTTATGAGAAAATTCATCAACAAAAATAACATAATAGTTATGTTTTACTGTTGAAGCAACCGAGAATGGTCCACACACGTCTGTGTGAATTCTCTCTAGGATCACGTCTGTGTGAAAGGTGGACTTTACATACTTCCCCATGGTGCAACCCTTGCATTGATCAAACTGAGCAAGTGTTCCCATTGGCAGTCCAATAGATATTTGCTGCATGATTTTGAAGGCTCCATGATGAAGATGGCCCAATCGCCTGTGCCATAATTCACCCTCATCCTGGCTCACAACTTTTTCTGCCTTACCCATCATGGTAGGGCAACCATGGTAGCAAAACCATCTACCTCTAGCTTGTAGATATTCTTGACTCAAATCCCTATCTTCTTGACTTGACCTATTATTTTATGTCACATGAAGGATTTTCCATCGCTGAAAACAACATCATAGTTACCGTCCTCCAACATTGCGACTGAGACCAAGTTTTTCTTCAGACCTGGAACATACATAACATCTTTCAATTGAAATGGTTTACCTGACTCCCTCTGAAAGGTAATGGTATCAATGCCAGTCGCACTATATCGTCCATCGTCGCCCATCTCTATATGCATTTTTAGATATCTCTCCTCCAAGTCACTGAAAAGCTCCTTATCTCCCATCATGTGGAAGGAAGCGCTACTATCCAAATACCACACCGATCCCAATGCACTTGACGCCATGCATGCGATCAAGGAGAAGTCAAGTTCAAATTGTGAGACAAGGGCCTCACCAACTGTAGCTCCACCAACCTTGTTGTTGTTCTTCTTCTATGGACAGTTAGTAGCAATATGCCCATGTTCGTGACAGTGAAAACACTTCACTTTGGACAAATCTATCTTCTTGCCTTTAGAATTGGATTTTGAATGGGATTTCTACCCCTTCCCTTTCCTTGCCTTGTAAGCCAAAGCACAATCCTCTTCATCATCATGCTTTGATGAAGAGTCATCTATGGTGTTCCACCTGAACTCCTCCTACACCAAATCTAACCATAGTCGTTCCCAATCTGGCAATTTTTCCCATCCATTTACAGAGTCTTGATAACTGTGCCAATTTTTGGGAAGTCCTAGGAGAGCCAAGCTCACCAAATCATAATCAACGACTATTATTCCCACACTCCCCATCTCATTCCGACATTGGACAAACTTCATGAGATATTTTGGAATGGAGTCGCCCTTCTCCATCTTCATCTTCCTGAGTTTATCTTTGAGCGCCAATTTCCTATGGTCGCTGGTGTTTTGGAATAGATCCGTCAAAGTCTTCCACATTGCATATGGTGTGACTTTCCAATGGAGGTTTGAGACAATTTGGTCTCATACTCCCTCCAACAAGATCCTTCTCGCCTTTTCCACTTTATTTTTCCATGCAACAAGATTTGCAGCGTCTGGCTTAAGAACATATTTGTCAATGAATTCATTCAAGCCATTGTCTTCGAGTAGTACCTCCATCCTATCCTTCCAAGAAATGTAGTTCAATATGCCCTCGAGTGCATTCTCTAACCTCAAGCCATTGAAAGCCATTTCGATCTTGAATCAGCTGTAGCACCGAGAAAGTCTTTCAACAAATTTGAATTCTATCCAATCACAAACTCAGCTTCTGCAATCTTCTGCACTCTGATACCATGTAGAAATTTTAATACAAATTATGTATTTCCTGAATTCTCTTGATTTAAAAATTGTATGCCAATCTTAATTACATAATCACTTCTACAAATATTCTTGTGGTATTTAATACACGATCACCAATTGCAATATCAAGAAGAAGGATCAATCACACATAACACAGATGTTTTACCGGGAAATAATAAAGCTAAAAACCCCACTATCATATATTATGTATATATCATGGATCATGAAACAATCTCATAAAAAACTCCAATCCAAGGGCTCTCAGTACAATATACAATCGTCTCACACTGTCATACAAAAATTGACAAATTCATGTGCCAATTTACTACTTCCAGACAACTTGCCTCCTCTGCGCAATCCCCGCTGATGGAAAAATCCCTGCAATGAATGAATCCCTCTTGCCTAGGTTGTGAAATCCTCATGGGCACATCCAATGTGTGTGGTTGCATGAGTGCACTCACTAATGTCACAATTGATAGTCAAACTTCCCCTTTCACTTGTTATCTCAACTGGGTCTCCACTGGATCCGACATGCATGTAGTTAACAGTGGTAAATATTCAGTTGCAAGTGAGATCACTGATTGTGAATCAATTAATAATTAATTCACTGATCTCTCACTAGTGTAAGTTTAGTTACAACTAGTACAACTAATATTAACTCACTTAACTGAGTTAAACTACTTCACAACTCACATAACTACACATCCAACTCTGTTACAACTTCGAATCACTCAGTTACAACTAATTCGACTTGCATGTCCCACCAGTCAACCTTTGAAATCGAATTTCTTATAGCTAATTGATTTTCCACTTTAGTTAACTATATCCAACTGCTCATTTAGAATATATTAATATTTATCGTCCAACTATTATTAAGGGATAATAATAGTCGACATACATCTATAAATAGAATTCCCTCACCATCTATAAATAGACATCATGTATAAATATAATTTTCTCATCATCTAAAAATAGACTTCCACCTAAAAATAGCCTAAGGCTCCATCCTAGTGTAGGTACATAATTTTCACTAGGATCTTCTTGTTGAATCTCAACACTCCCTCTCAACAAGAAAGGGATTATCCTTCACCCCGATCCTGTCTCTATGGTATTCAAATTTTCTCCTGGTGAGTGCCTTCGTCAGAATGTCTGCATCCCGATCTTCTGTAGGAATGTACTAAAGCAACATGATCTTCCGCTGCACACAATCTCTTATATGATGATAAAAAATATCTATATGCTTAGATCTATCATGAAACACATGATTAATTGAGAGTTTAATGCAACTTTGATTATCACAATGAATCACTGTCGGATCTAAATGAGAACCAAACAAACCAACCAAGATCTTTCTCATCCAGATAGCCTCACATGCAGCTTGAATCGCTTCCATGTATTCCTCTTCCACTGAACCGAGTGCCACATATCTCCTCTTCCTATTGTACCAATAAAAATTATAGATCCGATACTAAAGATCCCCCCTGATGTGATCTTTATGTCTGTTGGGCTGCCCGCCCAATCTGCATTCGTGAAGCCATGCAACTTCACTTCATCTGTCTGTCTGTACCATAAGCCATACTCAAATGTGCCCCTCAGGTATCTCAGGACATGCTTACTCGCCTTCCAAAAGATCTTGGTAGGCTTAACCATCGCTTGACTCAGCTGGTTAATTGCATAGAAAATGTCCGGTCTCGTGTTCACTAGATACATTAGCGAACCCACTAACTGTCGATATACAATAACATCCACTACTTCTCCAGAAGTAGCATCCTCTTTCCTCTAGTTTTCTAGAAGAGGAGTATCCATGGGTTTTCATCCCTCCATGTGAAACTTACCCATTATCTCCCTTGCATACTTGCCTTGAGACACAAAAAGTTCACCATCTTGCTGCCATATTTCCAATCCAAGGAAATAATGAAGGAGACCCATATCCTTCATCTCGAACTCCTTTGCAAGGTCCTCCTTGCATGAGTGTATCAGCTGCTCATCACCAGTTAGTATTAAATCATCAACATAAATAACAATGATTAAAATATTACCCTTGTAGATCCATCTCGAACCTACCATTGACTTGGCAACCGGTCTTGGGACAATTTCCCATGCACTGTTTTTGACAATGGAGTCATATTCCTCCACCATTGCATCAACCCAAGTGGGATCCTGCACTGCTTCTTGAAAGGAATATGGTTCAGTCAAAATACATTTTCTGATTAGAGCCATGTATCCAGTAAATCGATTAGGAGACTGTCTTTGTCTACGCTGTGAAGTAGGGGATCCTACATTCTGTGCAACATCTAGTCTCAATCTATCAGCTTCTGTGGTGCGCTTTCTGCCATTTCTGATGGATGACTCTACATCAGTGGCTTCCTCCACTCCATGAACACCTTCATGTGGCTGATCCACATCTTGAGACTCATCTTTGGGAACCAACAATTCCTCCTCTGCATGCAAGTCTAGCTCCCTCTCAAGCAACAACCGCATGGATTTCCCCTCATCGAATTTTATATCCCGTCACATAACAATCATCTTACTGTTAGGAAAATATAGACGATAATTATGGGGTGTTTCTGTGTATCCCAAAAATATCCCAACTTCAACAGTCGGCTCCAGCTTCTTCCTGGTGTTCTTGGTCACATGCACATAAACAGATGAGCCAAAAATCTTAAAATGAGAAACATCAGGTTTCTTACCAGTGAAAGCTTCTTCAGGTGTACTGATGCCAAGTACTCTATGGGGACAACGATTTTGCACATAAACCACAATGTTGCATGTTTCCGCCCACAAATGCATTGGTAGGCCCTGATCATGCAACATCCCTCGTGCTGCACCCACGATCGTTTTGTTCTCCTCTCCGCGACCCCATTTTGCTGTGGGTTATGAGGTGCTATGAGTTCTCTTCGAATTCATTCTTTTCTAGAGAAGTCTTTGAATTCATTAGAGATGTATTCTCCACCATTATTGCTCCTCAGAGCCTTCACTTGCTTCCCTGACTCTTTCTCCACCAATACTTTAAACTCACAGAACTTTGAGAATGTTTGATCCTTCTTCTGCATGAAGAAGATCCAACATTTATGAGAAAATTCATCAACAAAAATAACATAGTAGTTATGTTTTGCTGTTGGAGCAACCGAGAATGGTCCACACTTGTCTGTGTGAATTATATCTAGGATCACCGAAGCACGGTTCTCCTTTTCATGAAAGGTGGACTTTACATACTTCCCCATGGTGCAAGCTTTGCATTGATCTAACTGAGCAAGTGTTCCCATTGGAACTCCAGTAGATATTTGCTACATGATTTTCAAGGCTCCATGATGAAGATGGCCCAATCTCCTGTGCCATAATTCGCCCTCATCCCAGCTCACAACTTTTTCTGCCTTGCCCATCATGGCAATGCAGCCATCTACCTCCAGCTTGTAGAGATTCTTAACATGAATCCCTATCTTCGTGACTTGGCCCATTTTTTTATGTCACAGGAAGGATTTTCCATCGCTGAAAACAACATCATAGCCTCTGTCCTCCAACATTGAGACCGAGACCAAGTTTTTCTTAAGACCTGCAAAATGCATAACATATTTCAATTGAAATGGTTTACCTAAATCCCTCTGAAAGGTAATGGTACCAATGCCATTCACACTGTATCGTCCATCATTGCCCATCTCTATATGCATTTTTAAATATCTCTCCTCCAAGTCACTGAAAATATCCTTATCTCTCGTCATGTGGAAGGAAGCACCACTATCCAAATACCACACAGATCCCAAGGCACTTGATGGCATGCATGAAATCAAGGAGATGTCAAGTTCAAATTTTGAGACAAGGGCCTCACCAACTACAGCTCCAACAACCTTGTTGTTGTTCTTCTTCTGCAGGTAGTTAGTAGCGAGTCGTGACAGTGAAAACACTTCACTTTGGAAAAATCTAGCTTCTTTCCTTTAGACTCAGATTTTGAATGGAATTTATCCCCCTTCCCTTTCCTTGCCTTGGAAGACAAAGCTCAATCCTATTAATCATTATTCTTTGATGAAGAGCTATCTCTAGTGTTCCACCTGAACTCCTCCTGCACCAAATCCGAACATAGTCGTTCCCAATCTAGCAATTTTTCCCTTCCATTGATAGAGTCTCGATAACTGTGCCAATTTTTGGGAAGTCCTAGGAGAAACAAGATCACCAAATTATCATCAACGACTGTTATTACAACACTCCCCAGCTCATTCTGACATTGGACAAACTTCGCGAGATATTTTGGAATGGAGTTGCACTTCTCCATCTTGATCTTCCTGAGTTTATCTTTGAGCGCCAATTTCCTATGGTCGCTGTTGTTTTGGAATAGATCTGTCAAAGTCTTCCACATTGCATATGGTGTGAATTTCCCATGGAGGTTTGAGACAATGTGGTCTCTTACTCCCTCCAACAGGATCCTCCTTTCCATTGCCACTTTCTTTGTCCATGCATCAATATTTGTAGCGTCTGCAACATCTGGCTTAGGAAATTTTTTGTCAATGAATTCGTTCAAGCCATTATCTTTGAGTACTGCCTTCATCCTTTTCTTCCAAGCAATGTAGTTTGAGATTCCCTCGAGTGCATACTCTAACCTCAAGCCATTGAAAGCCATTTCGATCTTGAATCGATTGTAGCATTGAGAAAGTCTTTCTGCAAAGTTAAATTCTATCCAATCACAAACTCAGCTTCTGCAATCTTCTGTGCTCTGATACCATGTAGAAATTTTAATACAAATTATGTATTGTTTGGATTCTCCTGATCTAAAAATTGTATGCCACTGTTCAATACATAATCACTTCTACAAATATTCTTGTGGAATTTAAAACATGATCGTCAATTGCAATATCAAGAAGAAGGATTAATCACACATAACATAGATGTTTTACTAGGAAAGCATAAAGCTAAAGTCCCCACTATCTTATATTATGTATATATCATGGATCATGAAACAATTTCATACAAAAATCTAATCCAAGAGCTCTCAGTACCATATACAATCATCTCACACTGTCATACAAAAATTGACAAATTCACGTGCCAATTTACTGCTTCCAGACAACCTGCCTCCTCTGCGCAATCCCTGCTGATGGAAAAATCCTTGCAATGAATGAATCCCTCTTGCCTAGGCTGCAAAATCCTCATGGGCACATCCAATGTGTGTGTGGTTGCATGAGTGCACTCACTAATGTCACAATTGATAGTCAAACTGTCCCTTTCACCTATTATCTCAACTGGGTCTCCACTGGATCTGACATGCATGTAATTAACAATGGTAAATATTCAGTTGCATGTGAGATCACTGATTGTGAATTAATTAATAATTAATTCACTGATCTCTCACTAGTGTAAGTTCAATTACAACTATTACAACTGAGCTTAACTCACTTAACTGAGTTAAACTACTTCACAACTCACATAACTACACATCCAACTCCGTTACAACTTCAAATCACTCAGTTACAACTAATTCGACTTGCATGTCCCACCAGTCAACCTTTGAACTCAAATTTCCTATAGCTAACTGATTTTCCACTTCAGTTAACTATTTCCAAGTGCTCATTGAGAATAGATTAATATTTATTGTCCAACTATTTTTAAGGGATAATAATAGTCGACATAGATCTATAAATAGAATTCACTCACCATCTATAAATAGACATCATCTATAAATATAATTTTCTCATCATATAAAAATAGACTTCCATCTAAAAATAGCCTGAGGCTCCATCCTAGTGTAGGTGCATAATTTTCACTAGGATCTTCTTGTTGAATCTCAATAGAATTGATTGTCCTCATCAATTCTGGAAGAAGCTGAAGTCATTGTTTGACTGAGTCAACGAGAGCCATGCCATGTGCTTGGAGAAAGAGTTGATATCTATTGATCCTCATTCCTTTGAGAGAATGGAGGACTATTTAGCATGTGTCAAAGAAGTCCAGTTGAAATTGGGGGAATGTGGAAAGAACTATCAAAAGAAGGATGGAAAACTCATCGAGCTGTTCTTGATTCACTTAAGAACACCTCTGGACATGCTTGTGTTGACTTTCTACACCAACTAGAAAGCATGCAAAGGAAGATGGTAATGATTACACCTTTGAATCTTTTTGTGGCCTTTTGATTACTGAGCAACACAAACTTCTTGAAGAAGGAAAGCTTAGTGGTAAAGACCAAGATCACCTGCTCAAGGGAAAGGGAAAGATGGATCCCAAGGATAGAGTATAGTTTGATTCCTCTAAATATAAACCTACATACCACAACCATAAACCAAAAAGATAGAAAGATGCCCCACAATGAAGTCGAAAGAAGAAGACATTTTAGTATTGTGGAAAGACTGGACTCGTGGAGAAAGTATGCTATAAGAAGAGAGAGGATTTAGAGGAGAAGGTGACACAAACACGCCACCCAGGGCACGCCCGCTCCCACCAGGACCTTCTCTTCCCTCGGCTTGAAGAGCTGAAATACTCTTCAAATCCCTTATCAGGAGTTCTCAACACCCACATAATTCTCTTTATGATCTCCCTTTACCTGATCGGGAAATCGGACCTCGCGTGATCGTGAGCCCTGAACTCACGAGATCAGGTCTCACAAATCCCCGAACCCCGATGAAATATTCACCCACGTGTTCCTTGCTTCTGTCGGGAATATCCCCGTCGGGAAATCGGCCCTTACGAGGTCGTAGACAACTTGCCTCGCAAATCCCCAATTCTCGATCCCCGATAGCTCCCTCTGGCTAGCTCCTTTCTCATGTGACCTGCTAGTCCACAAGACCACGGTCCTTTCCACTATCGGAGTTTCAAAATTCGCGGAATTGAAATGCGTAGAAATTATGTTCTCAGGATCCCCGATTCTTCGATCCCCGATGCCACCTGGCGTTGACCCACTTCAAGGCTTGACCTTCCAACACTTGTCCTATGCTCTGGCGCCTATGGCCCACACTCCAGTGGTGATCGGGAAATCGCGTATCGCTAAATTGCAATTTCTATTGCACAAATTCACAGGACCCTCCAAGTCCCGAAACTCGATATGGATGACACCTGTTCTCCACTGAACTGCTATGACTGTGGGACCATCACGTTTCGGGATTTCGTGACTTCTCCTATCATGAGTTTCTCATCACCAAGAATCCCGAAATGCCGATCTCCGACTCCTTCAGATCCTTGGACACGTGTTCCCCAAATCAATGGCTCCAATCGCGTCGGGAAATCACGGATCGCGATTTCAACATGCTCGAGTCTCTTGTCTCCAGAAACCCCGATATCCTGAACTCTGACTCTCCGGGATCTCTCACCACGTGTCCCTGCTGATGGATGGTTCTAAGCGCCCGTCGGGATATCACAGATCCTGATTCCAACATACAACGATTTCACACTCCTGAAATCCCCGATGGGTTAAATCCCGACTCCTGCCTTGATGTCTGACACGTGTCCTGTTGAGATCAACGGCTGAGATCCTTCTTCGGGGTTTCGAGAACCACAAGGTCCCAATTCTCTGCCTTGACCAAACCCCGATGACCTTGATATCCCGATGAATCCTCCAGGACTCCTTGTCTTCTCACTGGGACTTAAACCCTGCGCAACTTCCCGAGATCTAACGGCTGACGGGATTTCACAACTTTCCTCGGCGAATCCTGACCGTCGATTTCTTTCCTCCCTTCTTAAGGACTTCTTAGCACGGAAATCTCCTGTGCAGTCTTCGTCAACGATGTCACGAAGGTGCTATACCTCCTGATCTTTTCCACTCTGATTCTTCAGAGGAACTTGCGCGCACTCCCTGCGCTCAATATTCAACAACTTCCCAAGTGTTGGATCCTTTCGACTCTGTGCACTCCTGTAGCAACAGTCTTTGATCTCCTTTGCTCAGATTCACAACTGAGACTTCTTCTTCTTCAGCCTGCGCACTCCTTGCATGACTTCAACAACCCATTTCCACTTCTGGGCGAGTGAGAACAAAAGTTAAACTACTGAGCCTTCATCAATGCACTCCTTGCGGATGAATTCAACTGCACACCTTGCAGGAATCTCCTGGCTCAGATAGAGAAACAATTGAACCTCACTCTCTCTCCCTTTCAGAATTCAGTTGGAAACATGAAATCACATGCACAACATATACAAAGAAAATGCATAACAAGAAAGAAAACATTCATGAGCATAACATCAATACACAAAGAAAACAACACAAACCATGTGCTTGAATCGAAGCTTCCTTTTGTTAATTCAAATGCCTGTACATGGGTGTTCTTCATACAATATTCTCTACTTTCTCTTCTCCTATCCTGAATGCTTCCTCTATTCTTCACTACTACTCTCCTGTTACAATGGTACAATGAGGGTGTCTATATCCGTTTTCCCTCTCAGACTCTAAACTATCAAATCTAGACTTAAAACATCCTATCTACCAGCATTAAATCTATTAAATGCTGACTATGTACCAAAGGACGAGAGCTTAAAGGCTCAAGGTCCAATACAATATACAATGCGCCTCCATAAATGGCTTCATTTAAAGACTTGCGCTACAATCCCAAAGCACTTCAAAAATTTGGGTTTGTTTATCCAGCTGATCTCCGCTTGATGTGCTAGCTCGCTTGATGAGTTGGCGATGCTCCTACATCAGAAGGTTAAATGCCTTGAATGAGACATGTCTTTTGTACATCGACCTGTTGATAATTTCACCTTCCAAGTTGGGAATTCTTGGTCCTTGCTGTCTATTCTATGAAAAACGAATGGGTAGATGACTATGGGTGCAATCATCACATGGACAAGGATGCCTCCTTATTCACATGGTTGGATGAAGCTAAGGAGAGGAAAATTTATGTTGCTAATTTTTCTCTAGATGTTGTTGGTTAGGGTGATATTTATTTTTGACATGGGAATATTTTCAACATCTACCACGTGCCAAATATCAATTCTAATCTATTGTCTATTGCTTAATTGACACAGACATGTAATATTGTGGAATTTTGGCCAAATTATTTCTATATTTTTTGATTTGAAGAAAGGTAAGTCGATTGTCCCGACATGATTCTCGACTCGACGAATAGTTTGTACAATTTTTGTGAAACGACTTGACCTTACATTGAACTGACTGCACTTGTTTCTCA
This sequence comes from Picea engelmannii, assembly GCA_009831015.1. NCBI lineage: Eukaryota > Viridiplantae > Streptophyta > Pinopsida > Pinales > Pinaceae > Picea > Picea engelmannii. Next base: position 1,782,384 of record ML777564.1, on the reverse strand, counting down.
CATTGATGAGATAATTCAAATTTGGCATGAATGACTCAGACATCTAAATTTTTGAAGTCTGCAGGCACTGATAACTCAAAATATGTTGTTGGTTTTCCAATGGTGTTTCTCACTGAAGGAGTCTGTAAGGGATTTGTGCTTGGGAAGCATCATCAAGAACCATTCAAGTCTGGAAAAGCGTGGTGAGAACAAAACCTACTAGAGCTGTTTCACAATGATGTCTGATGCTTCAATCTACCTTCACTGGAAGATGCATGGGACATTTTGAATTTCATTGATGATTTCTCTTTCTTTACATGGGTCTACTTTCTGAAGAATAAGAAATCTGTCTTTGAAAATTTTAAGGAGTTTAGTGCCTTTGCTAAAAAGCAACGTGGTTGACCCATCAAGTGCTTGAGATCAAATAATGGTGGTGAATATGTTAATCGACCTTTTGAAGAATACCTACTTCGATATGGCATTGACTGGAAATGTTTGGTTCCTCACACACCTCATTAGAATAGTGTCATAGAATCCAATAATAAGACATTAGTTGAAATGGATAGATATATTTTGCAAGATAAAGATATTTCTCATTGCTTCTGGGTTGAAGTGGTGAACTGTGCAAATTATCTTCTCAATCACATCTCAAATCGATTTGTTCCTTCCATGAATCCAGTCAAATGATGGTATTGGAAGAAGACTTCAGTTGACCAACTCCATGTGTTTGGATGTGTTGCCTGGGCTCACATTCCTGATAATTGCAGAAAGAAGTTGGATGCAAAGATTCATGCTTGAATCATGATGGGATACTCTAAAGAGTCAAAAGCCTATTGACTATTTGATCCTGTCAAACGACAAATAATTATCAGACGAAATGTACAGTTTGATGAGAATTTTTGTGGCATCAAGTTGTTGAGTGCCTCCTCTGGATTGCTATAGGTTGATTCCTTTGATGCTATCTCTGACATTGGTGGTCCTGTTCCATACTTCAGTCCTTCAACTGGACAGTCGAACATCCTTCTTGTTTTAACTAAATCATCAACCTTCAAGTCAAATAGTCCGTCATCCTCTGTTTCAAGTGGTTCTCTGACTAAAGATTTTTCAACTTCTAATTAACCTACTGAAGTGAACTATAGTTCACCTGTTTCTTGTCTACCCCGATGGGCTGCCAAGATAATTGAAGCCACTCGAGTTGATGTTGGAGATTCATCCAAATGAAAAACTTGAAATCAAAAGCCACATGCCAACGTTGCCTTGATGACTTGTGTACTGGAAATTTCTGATCTTATTTCCTACTCAGAAGCTGAAGGACGAATTGAATGGGAACATGCCATGCAGATATAAATTGATTATTTGTTGAAGAATCATACTTGGGATTTAGTTCCCCAACCACAAGGAAATAGCATTATGAAGTGTCGATAGGTCTATCGGACCAAACTTACCTCTGAAGGTGTTGTTGAAAAACATAAATCATGCCTCATTGTGAAAGTTTTTCTCAACAAGAAGGAATCGAATACACTGAAACCTTTGCCTCTATCGCAAATATGAACTATGTTTGACTAATTCTTTCCCTTGCTGCTAGTATTGGATGGAAAATCTATTAGATGGATGTGAAGAGTGCCTTTCTTCATGGAGACCTATCGGAAGAAATTTTCATGGAACAACCACTTGGTTTTGTGACAGATTCAAATTTGGTTTGTCAATTCAAGAAGTTTCTTTATGGTTTGAAGCAGGCTCCTCGAGTTTGGTATGCTAAGATCGACAATTTATTTCTCCGATTCTGTTTCAAACGTTGTGAATATGATCACAACTTGTATGTACTCCATACCTATGGAGACATCTTAATTGTTTTTTTATATATCGCTGACTTACTCATTACTAGAAATAATGATGATCTCATATTTAGATTGAAGAAACAACTTGTTGAATCCTTTGACATGACATATCTTGGTACTCTACATTATTTTTTTGGTCTTGTAGTATTACCACTATGTGATGGTTTTTTCATTTCATAGTCCAAATATGTGATGGATATGTTGACAAGTTTTAAGATGGTTGATTGCAATCCTTGTGCTACTCCTTTCTAGAGTGGAGTAAAGCTTACTAAAAATTGTCAAACACCTGTACTGGATACTACTCTCTATCGACAATTGGTCGACTATCTTATTTTTCTTATTCATAGACCCTGACATTTCCTTTTCTATTAGTTTGGTTTCTCGATTTATGTAGGAATCCAAAGAAAGCTATTGGAAAGTAGTTAAAGGAATTGTTCACTATCTCAAGGGTACCACTCATTTTGGTATCAAGTATTGTTGAAGTTTAGATTCGTTGGTTGGCTTCACTGACTTCGACCGGGATGGAAAAAATGATGATCATAAGTCCAATTATGGAAATGTGTTTCACTATAGAACCAAACCATTGGTGTGGTCATGCAAGAAGAAAAAGGTAGTCTTCTTTTCGACTATGGAAGAAGAATATTGTGGCGCCATTCAAGAAGGTATTGAAGAAGTATGGATTCACCAACTTCTGGGAGAACTTGGCCTTCCTATTCAGACCTCGACTATAAGCTACTGTGATAACCATAGTGTTATATAGATTGCTGACAATCCTTTTTCCCACTGTAAGATGAGGCATATTGAGATCCATGCTCACTACTTGAGATAGTTGGTTCATGAGAATGTTGTCTCTCTTGAATATTGCAGAATATAAGATCAGGTTGATGATATATTCACCAAACCTTTAGTTGAAGCTAGATTTATCAAGCTCCACATGCTTCTTTGGATTTAGGAAGATACAATTATGGAGGGGTGTCACAATGACATAATTTCAGCTCCTGAATCTCCAGAGATGTGTGCCGATGGGGGGGTGTTGGAACATCAAGAATTGATGGTTCATCAAACATATCCTACGTTCATTCATTCGAGAAGTCGAACCACATTTGGGTACAATTGGTCGGGTGATCGACCAACACACTACACTAGTCGGTCGAGTAGTCGACGTGCTTTTCAGTCAGATAGTCGATCAATAGTTGAAGATAGTTGGGTGGTGGATCAACCAGGCCAACAAACAACTAAGTTTGACATATAGTTGGTTGGGTCGAGTCCCGTCAAGCCAAATTGATAGCATATATTTGGTAGAGTCAACTCTAACAACCAATGGTTACATGTGGACAAGATCTTCTATATTTTATGGAATTTGGTTAGATTTTGAGACTATAAATAGAAGAACCCTTGGGTCATTATTATTTTGGAGATTGTGCAAGAGATCATGTGGATCAAGATATGCAACATCAACTATGTTGTTATGATCACATTGTGCTCTGATTAAGTGTTGTAACCGTGTCTTTAGACACCACCCTTTATCTTCAAATTTTTTTGTTCTTCTTTGATTATCTGCAGTACCGTGTTATCTGTTTCATGTCATGTTCCACCATATTCCCCAATATATTTTCCTAATAGGACACCAATTGTTAAGGATGTAGATGATGATGATGACCTGGTCATCAGTTCATCTTCAGTGGTGCTTGAAGTTAATGAGAGGGGAAAATTGTTTTATAGAGTTTTGAGGGAAATAGTGGAAATAATGTATAGACACAATTTCCACTTACAATACAAAAATCAATCAAGTGACTCCAAGAATTAGGTTATACATACACTACAAGAAGCATTTTCAGAGCCATGGTCAATGAGACCCGTGAGACTTGCAATAAAAAACTTACAATAACAAAAAATAATCATATAAATGGTATTATTACTAAACATGTTTTTCTATAATACAATGTTCCAATAATTACCAAATTAATTTGTTTTTCTATATTTACTTTCATGTCCATTTAAGAAAATATTATTGTGCTTTTTCATTTTTCAGGAGGATTATGAAAATTCCAAGTACGAGACAATAGCCAATACATGCTGGTAGGGATGTCCAAAAAAGTGTACAAGGAGATGTTAAAAGAAATGAACATAATTACATCACTGGAGGATGCATCCCAAAAACAATGTGTATCAAAGGTATATGATCATTCACTTATTTTTTTATGCACTTCAAATTTATTTATCATATTAAATACAATTTTTCAATTGTTTTGTTTCAGAAAAGAAAACAAAATGGAACCCAATAAACACATAAGACAAGACGACAAGGAAGAAAAGGGTTGATCACAAATTTTGTGAGTACTGATGTTTTCGACGCTACTTAAGTTTTCATATTTGTTGTGATCTTTATATTTGAATAATTAATTTACACTCATCCATGGATGTCTTCTAATAGGTGCTAACATACAAAGAAGAGCCAACCAAACAATTAATCAACATTGGGTTAAGTGATAAATGTGGGTATATGTTGAAGTATCAAGGTTTAATTGAACAATTTGTAAGTAGCAATATTGTTTAACTTCCCTTGTTTTATAATTAATGGAACAATAAGAAACCTTTATATTAATTATATCTACTATGCTTTGTCATGCTGTATTAAACATGTAGGAAACAAAGTATGGGAGGAGCCAACACAAAATATTTTGTTAAACGACACAAGGAAAGGCTTCAAAATGATGTGTATGGTTTATGAATCACTTGTTGCTATGATACACTTTTTGATTTACACAGTCATGTATATTCTACTATATTATAAATCTAGATCTACTTATTACACTTTATTTCTATGTTTGTAGATAGAAAATGAGCAGTTGGAACATAAAAAACAAGTCGAACAAGAAAACATCCATTTAAATAACCAAAGTACAATATCACCTACAACTGATCAAGAAATGAGAGATGCACACAACTCGAGCAATGATAACAATTCAAGTGATGAATGGAAATCAATACAATTGAATGTTACTGCAAATTGTATGTTTTGTAATATTAGTCTGTAAAAATCAGGGATTTTGCTTAATGTAGTGGACAATTGCACGAGGACATGTTACCAATAACTGTAATAATTACATATTGGTTCCATTTTCATTATTGTGGACCTTTACATTGTCCCATTTTGTATGACCATGGATGTCTTATTCATATATAATATATTGGGTTTGTTATTTTATTGCATTGTCAAATGTTGTAAAATGTTGCGTTCTTGATTAATTAATATGTGAATGATTTACATTGTTGCAAATAACTGATTAATTAATATGTGAATGATTTACATTGTTGCAAATAAATGATTAACTAATATGTGAATGATTTACATTGTTGCAAATAACGTAGGTGTAATCCATTGGATAAGGCATTAATGCAATCATTATATCAAAATACAATAACAAAAATATAAAAACAATATTATTATAAAAATATTTGTAAAAAAGAAATTAATTAAAATAAATACATATCGGTGCATTATTATGAACTCACAACATGGTGCCTGAAATAATATAGAAATCAATGCTTTTTAAGGGGTTATATGCACCGATGCATATTAAGCATACTGAAGCACTGGTGCATATTAATTATACACAAGCACATATGCATAAAATGTGTGATAATATATATTGTTTTAAAATTTATAGTGGGCATGTGATACATATGCATCAATTTTTTAAATAAATAAAAATGTTGGTTCTTTAAAAAATTAAATGCACTGGTGAATTTAATAAGATAAATTGTAATATCACTAATCCGAACCCCAATTTTAAATGTACATTTAGGCTAGTGAGCCGTTGGCACCAAGTGTTGGTTCAGTTTTGCGTGCACCTGAAATTGTAAATGTACATTTAGGTTGGTGAGACATTGACACCAAGTTTTGGTTTAGTTTTGCACGCACTTGAGTAGTGCACAATGATTGTTTCCAAAGAAAGAGTGCACAAATTCCATAATGTTGTGCACACTTGAGTAAGTGCAGGAGGATTACATTGAAGTGCACATCAGACCAAGTTTTATATGTGTGTGTGTGTATTGGTTATTGGTGAGCCAGGATGCAAAAAGGCCAGTGTGCATATCCTTGTAAATGTAATCACACTCAAATTTTTAATAAAATCACATCACTCCATGCAAAAAAATCAGATGAAAAAGAGACGGGGGGATAAACTCCACTGAAAAGGGAAAAGGGGGGACTTAAGTCCAAGAGAATATTTTATTAATATTTCTGAAAAGTATAATTTATGGATATTTAATTATCTTAAGTTCCCGAGGGATGGGAACAAGTCACCAAGTGTCTAAAGCTAATTCTGAAGGTGACACATGTCCAGTTATGACCATGCAAATATATGGTCAAATGTTAGCGTATTTTTGGGAGAACTCATTCTTTTGGGGATTTTCACTCATTTTTCATCAGGGACAACCATTACCTTATTTGCAAAGAAAACCTTGGAAATGGGTTTTCCATATTGTAACTAGAGTATTTTACTGTCGAAGAGGCGGGTTGTCAGGCCCATGAGAAATCTCTCTAGGTGAGAGATTTGCTTTCGAATAGGCGAGTTTTCAGGCCTGCGAGCATTCTCTCCAGGTGAGAGATTTGCTGTCGAAGAGGTGGGTTGTCAGGCCCACGAGCATTCTTTCCAGGTGAGATATTTGCTAGGAATTATTCCCTAGTGGATTGAGCATTAGTTATAGAGCTCTGAGATTTCCTGTCCGGTTTGTTGCTGAAGCCCTGGAAGGGAAGTGGGGAAACCAAGGGACTGTTGAGCAGAGAAGGGGCACACTTCCTTGGGTGGGAAAACCATGTGGGGAATGAGAGACTATAGGCTAGTTGCAACAATTGGGCACCTTGGACTAAACAATTATGTTGTTTATTAGACCTTATCTTGGCATTATGAATCCTTTTTTCCTGGTGGAGTTTAAGCCTCAGCTCAAGGGTGACTTATTGCTGAAATTATATGAGCAACAAAGTCTGTGGATGAGAGGAACTTCTGAGATCTATGCACAATTGATGAATCTTTATAAAAATATAAGTGTTCTTTATGTGCTTGCCTAATTTACTGTGTACTTAATTATCTATGTCTGATATGGGTTTATTTCCTGTATGACGCTACATACAATTGATTTTCGTTATTCAGTATAATGCTGTTTACACATGTAAGAATGATGTTGTTATTTAGTACTTGTTGTCGCACATGAAGAGTATGATAGTTATTGAGTTTTCTTATTAGTTAACTTTGTAATAATGGTCATGAGTTTCCAAGGAAAGGCTAGAATTGTCGTGCGTGTAGCGAAATAATTTATGCACACATGGGGATGAAATCATCGTGCACATGGAGAAGAAGATATGCATGCACAAAGAGAACTGAAACTGCGTGTCGCACCCGAGTGGTTCCGTGTGCAGTAGTAATCATGTGTTCAGATTGGTTTCGCGCGCAATATATTATGTGTTTTGAATGATTGTGCCCGTAGTTATATTATGTGTTAATTCTACTGTTATATTTAGTGTCTGAAGAGGAAAAATTGTGTGGTGCAATCCAACTTGGGATCATGTGCGTTACCTCACATGATTTTGCACATATTAACATTATAGAGTAGAATATGCGCACTTTATTTTTGGTGTGACATTGTTTAGTAGTTAGTTGGGGATGTTACAGGTTGATATCAAAACTGTATTTAGGAAGTTTGTAGTAGTGGAGACGTTACAATGGGGTAACGAGACCCAACTAGGAGGCTGGGTACATTACAAAATGGTAGCAAAGTAGATTGGTAATGCGGTTACGTTACAAATTAGTATCAAAGCATTTTGTTAGTGTTGGTAATGGGGTGCATTACAAATTGGTATTACAACATATTGGTAACGCGGTTACATTACAAGTTGGTATCAAAATATTTTGTTAGTGCTGGTAATGGGGTACATTAAATATTGGTATCATAGCTCTAGTTTCAACCTTAGCCTATAACGTAGCTGGGTCCCATTACAAAATGGTATCATAGCAGATTGGTAATGTAGTTACTTTACAAATTGGTATCGAATCATTTTGTTAGTATTGGTAACGAGGTACATTACAGATTGGTATCAAAGAAGATTGGTAACGTGGTTATGTTATAAATTGGTATCATATCATTTTTTTAGTGCTAGTAACAGGGTACGTTACAAATTGGTATCAGAGCTCTAGTTTTAACACTGAGCCTAGATGAGCCAAGTATCTACTTAAGGAAAAATTTGGAATGGTAAGAGGTTGAATTTGGAATTACAGTGTGGCCATGGTATGCATAAAATAAGAATTCCCAAGTGTGCACACTAAATTTTGACATTATGGGGTGTGGAGTTGGAAATACACATAATCAAAGGTGCACAGGTGTGCACACTAAAATTTGGGGCTCTGCGGAGAAAAACTTATGGTGCATGAATAATATTAATACATGGTGTATATGTTGAATATGGACATTACACATTGGTACGTGTTGAATACCAGTGTGCACACGGGCTTCACAAGAAAGAAATAAAGATTAAAAAGGTATTTGAATGAATTCCAAATGACCATAATTTACTGTGCAAGACTCATAATTGTGCAAGGGATCAATCGATGGAAAATATTTGGATAGAGGAGTCCAATTATTCACCCATTTTTTTTGAATTGGGACGTTAAAATCATCCAATAAATCAAAAGAAAGGATTTTGACAAAATGGTGCCGAGTTTTCATGAAGTTGTTGCATGAATTTGTCTAAAAAATCTTATTGCCTGTACATTTTGTAGAATTAACAATGATCAGATCATGACATAATCAACGTAGAGAGTCAAAAGCATGGAATATGCATAGAGGAATTACAACCATGATGATGAATTTGAGGGTTTGTATATTGGTATGGGTATTGGTAATATAAAATACAATGAGCATAAAGAAAGCAAGGAGGAGCGCATAAAAGTGGTAGAAACCATAAGGGGACTGTGAAGAGATGTCCAAATATAAAAATATAATAATGAGAGGCTTATGAAAGCCAAGAAGCAACAATATGTATTCAATATCAAGTTGGTGCAAAGCTGGGATAGAATAGAAAATAAAATGGATAAGGAGACAAAGTCAAGTAGGTCAAGGAGTTGCAGTTCTCATGATGAGAGAAGAAAAACAAGAAGTGTTTACATGCATCACCATCACTCACCAAAGCATTCATTTAGGAAAGCACGCAATAGCTCAATTCCATCTCTTATCAGAAAACATAAGAGAGGACTCAGGTGGATGAGCTACAGGGAGAAATGAATAAGATCAAGCCTCCTTCATTTGATGGTGAGCACAAGAAGGATGAACATGCAGAGACCTAGCTACTAGGCACAAGGAAGTTGTTGATTAATTGGGTTGGTTTTCATTGATTTCAACCCTTGAAGAAAGTTCGGAAGCGAATTTCGGTAGCACAAGGTTTGGGTAATGGACCTAATTTTGTTTGATGTATAATTGTATGAGTTTTGATATATTTTCATGTAAGACTATTCTATATGGATAGTACATGTCATTCCATTTCCAGTGGTATGTGGAACGTCACATAACTCCTCACGGTTTGATAGTTATGGCCTTACGATGTTGAAAGACCCTCATATGATTGGCTTGAAACCCCAAAAGGTTAAAGAAGTCAAAGTGCTTGCAAAGAAGAAATTATTTAAATAATAAAGTGAAGTGACAAAGTCAAAGAGGATTATTAAAGTAATAAAGTGAAGTGACAAAGTCAAAGAGGATTATATCAATAATAAAGTGAAGTGACAAAGTCAAGGAGGATTATTTAAATAATAAAGTAAATAGAGAACTTTCTAATTATGGAAAGTGGTTATAAGAAGGTTAACCCTAAAATGTGGAAAATGGGTTAAGTGGTCAAGTGGCTATTGGATACATGGACAAGTGGAAATTTGGGCAAAGTTGGACATAGGTGACTATGTGGACAAAGTGGCCTAGAAGATGGTTCTAAGGAAGTTACTTGGAGAGTATAAATAAGAGGCAAGGCTATCTCATTTTAATAACACTTGAGCATATTGAATATCTGTAGGTGACCGAGGTAAAAAAAGGATGTCTAAGCTTAATTTCAGAGGGAAGGTGAAGTAAAGAAGGCCTAAATTCAAGGGAGGATAAATTCTTTTGATGATGCTTTCTAAGGTATGTTATTTACAAGTCATCTCACCATTTTCGCAATAAATTTTTTTCTAGAATGATTCAGACAGTGAAATTGGGATGCCATTGAGGAAACATATCCAAGTAGTTGTGCTACATATTTCATCTTGTGATTCATTTTATTTTTGGAGTTACACTCCGTGGAAAATAGGGTTTGTGGCTAGTTCTGAAACTAGTCTAAAACAAGTGTTTCGGGTAAAAACACCATAAATTATTCATAACAGATCCAAATTCAGTAAGACCAAATGTGTTGGTTAGAGTACATTCTATAGTATTCTTTATAAAATTTTCAAATCCATACAACAAATATTCCGTGTAGGGCACACTCTACAAGTTCACTATCTAGAATAAACCAAAATTCAACAAGGTATGCCATTTTTGCTATAACTCCTTTTCTAAGAGGTTCCAAGTAGTGACACCTAGAGGAATTGCACAAAACACACTGAAGAACATTGTGTACTATTTTCAGATCTTTATTCATTATAGGTACTTCGTTATGATTATTTTAAGTTAGGGTTGTTGACAAATCCAAAACTCGTCATGTGAGACTAAAGTAAAGTTTGATGAAAATGTTAGTTTCTTCTTGATAAAGTTAAGGAAGGTTTGCAGGTTGAGGTCTAGGTTGGTGCATGGTTGATGCACTTTTTTATGGTACATGTTTATTACAGGTTGAGGTACAGGTTGATGCATGGTTCATGTTATTGGTATAGGTTGTTTGGTGCAGGTTGATTGGTACAGGTTTACATCAGTATATCTCACAGTGATAGTGTGACAGGGGTTCCATCATTCTACTTTTATTTCAGGGTGGTTGGACGAGGCAAGGAAAGGTGGTTGTAGCCACCTTCCGATTGTAGCCTAATAACATAGGGGTTGTAGCATCATTCTGGTTGTAGCCAGAGAATTGGGGAGTTGGAGCTTCCCTCAGGTTGTAGCCTGAGAAACTAGGGGGTTGGAGCCTCCTTCCAGTTGCAGTTGGAAAAAAAAGGAAGTTGGTGCTTCCAATGAATGTAATTCTTCAAGACATATAAGAAAACACATTCTGTGGTTTTCTCCCACTTTGGGTTTCCACGTAAAAACAATGGTGTACTGTTTATGTGTATTCATTTGTTCATTGTTTATTTACTCTGCAAATATTGGATGATAATGCTGCATTGATATAACACTTGCATTATATGGTTAAAAATGATTATATTTATCTATTACTGATTCACCCCCCCTCTCAGTAATCCAACATTTGGTATCAGAGCAGGTTCCTTCAGAAATCAGTTTAACCACTGAAAGGTAGATCATGGAGAGAAACAACATGTATAAAAATGGAATACCACAGTTTGATGGACATAAGTATGCATTTTGGAGCATAAGGATGGAGACATATATATAGGCACAGGGGTTTGAAATTTGGCAATCAATTGTAGATGGATACACAACACCAGCAGCTCCGCCGACAAATGATAAAGCAGTGAAACTCGGTCAGAATAATTCCAAATCCACAAATGCACTTCTGAATGGTCTTGGAGAATTGGTATTCACCAAAGTTGCACATTGTAAATCCGATAAAGAGATTTGGGACAAACTTCAAAATATTTATGAAGGAGATTTAAAAGTCAAAGCAACAAAGCTTCAAACTTACAGAGGTCAGTTCGAACAACTAAAGATGTAGGAAGATGAGAATATTTCAGCTTACTTTTTACGAGTCGATGAAATAGTAAATGCAATCTTGGGATTGGGAGAAGAAATCAAAGAATTTGTAATTTTTCAAAAGGTAGTAAGATCTCTTCCTATGAGATTTGACCCTAAGATATAATCACTAGAAGAAAGAGTAGATCTAAACTCAATAAGCATGGACGAACTGCATGGAATCTTCACAACATATGAAATGAAAACTGAACAAGAAAATCCAGATATAAAAGAAGCATCTTTCAAAGCATCCAAAAGGGCAAAGCAAAAGGGAAAGAAAAAAGAAAAAGAACATATACAACAACAATGACGTCTCAGAAGATGATGAGGAAGCGATCAACTTTGTCAGAAGATTGAACAAGGGAACCAACAAGAGGTATAAAGGTAAGCTTCCTTTGATTTGTTTTAATTGTGATGGTATTGGTCATTTTGCTAACAAATGTCCTCATAAGAAAAAGAGAAATGATGAAGGTTACTCAAATAGAAAACAAACATATAAAGGCAAAAGAACTACAAAGAAAGTTTTCAAGAAAAGATTATGCACCAAATAAGACATCTCATCATCAGATGAAGATGAAGTTAGTGACAGTGAGACATAAATAGTTCTATTCATGGCAGTAGAAGAATCTCATAAAGAAGACTCCGAAGAAGAATACAAAGAGGCCAAAGAAGAATATGAAGAGGTAGAAGTTGACTATCGAGAAGAATTGTTGTGTGCCATAGAAGTTATTAGAAGAGAAAAGAAGAAAAATAAGAAACTACAAGCGGAACTAGACAAGAAAGAAGACACTCAGGAACTAGAACAAATGATCACAAATTTGAAGGTTCAAATTGAAGAAGATAAAAGAATTGAAGAAGCACTCAAAGAACAACTAGAAGGAAGAGACAAGATCATTGGAAATTTGGAAGCAAAAATTATCACTTTAAGAAGGGATCTTCAAAAGAAAATATGCAAAACAAATCAAAAGTTTTGAATGACATTATCAGCAGTCAAAAACCTCATCATGAAAAGTTCGGACTTGGATACAATCAGACAAAAAAGGGATCAAGCTCCAAAACAATATAACAAGAAACATATCCAAAAAGCTATGCAAAAACAATCAAAGGGGATATGAAGGTCTGCAAAGAAAACTACAGGGACACTCCTCCACCGAGAAGATTCAAATTTCAGAATCAACGATCGACAGAAACAGATAAGCCTCAGGAAGAAGAAGGATTCATAAGAGTACCTCCTTTCAGAATATCTTCAACTCCGAGGTATCAAACTATATTTTTTGGTTTATGTTATGCATGCAATAATTTTGGACATAAAGCTGTGAATTGCAGAGCTAACAACAAAAACATAAACAACTTTGAAATTCATACACAAAATGGTTATCCAAGAAGGCCTAGTGAAACACAAAGAAGAAGTTACAACATGTTTGAATCTTTGAGCACTGAAGTGGAATGCTACAAATGTAACAACTTTGGAAACATGGCCAAAGATTGCAAAATGATAGTCCCTCCTAGAGAACCACAATAGAACAACAACAGTCATAGACATGAACCTCAGAAAATGACATGGATAAGAAAGCATAATCGATATAGCAATGAAGAATGCACACTCGCTCTACAATATAAGCAGAAGAAACGTGGTTGGTATGTTGACAATGGTTGTTCAAACACATAAAAGGTGATAGAGACATGTTTCTTACATTAAGAAAGGAAAGAGATGGATTAGTCTCCTTCGGAAATGATGATTCAACTAAAATCATTGGAAAAGGCACAATCATAATTGGGAACAAGAATACAAAGGTAGAAAATGTTCTACTAGTAGAAGATATGAAACATAATATTCTAAGTGTGAGTCAAATGTGTGACCAAGGTCATAAAGTTACTTTCTATTCATAAAAGTGCGAGATAAGAAAAGAAGGTTCAGTAAAATTGATTGCAACAGCTGGGAGAACTTCAAGCAACATATATGTATTAAGTGAGATTGGAAATGAAAAGTGTTTCCTAGGAAAGGAATATGAAATTTGGATATGGCACAAAAGAATGGGTCACATACATTTTTATAACCTTGTCAAATTCAACAAAAGGGAAGCAATTAGAGAAATGCCCCAGATCATGAAACCAACCAACACTTTATGAAAGCATTGTCAACAAGGAAAGCAAACAAAGACCGGGTTTAAATCAAAAGAATATTCAATGAAAAGACCACTAGAAATTGTGCATACTGATCTAGTTGGACCAACTACAACAAAGGGTTTAAAACGTGAGAAATACTTTATGTTATTAGTTGATGATTATAAAAGAATGACTACAATTTACTTTCTCAAGAATAAGTCAGAAGCTTTTGAAAACTTCAAGGTCTACAAGGAAATGGTTGAAAATGAAATGGATTCAAAAATTAAATGCTTGAGATCTGATAATGGATGAGAGTTCACTTCAAAGGAATTTATGGACTACTGCAACAAACATGGAATAAAAATACAATTCTCTTTTGCTAGGACACCTCAACCGAATGGAGTTGTTGAAATAAAGAACAAGACATTACAGGAAATGGCTCGAACAATGATAATGGATTCCAAATTGACAGATATCTTTTGGACATAGGTAGTGCATACAAAAATTCACATTCAAAACAGAGTAATGCTCAGAAAAAACACTGACAAAACTCCATATGAGCTATGGAAAGGAAGACCAACAAATGTGAAGCACTTCAAAGTTTTTGGAAGAAAATGCTACATCAAAAGAGAAGATGGCAGAATGGGAAAGTTTGACTCTCGTGTGGACAAATGATTACTTGTTGGTTACTCAAGTACAAGGAAAGCATACAAGTGTTACAACCTAAGATTGAACAAAATTGTGGAAAGCATCAATGTAACAATTGATGAAACAAGTAGACAAGAATTAAAGGAGGAAGAAAATGAATCAATGGAACATCTTTACGAAGAAGAAGCAAAAGATGAAAAAGAAGTAGAAGGGGAAGATGAAGAGATCTGACAGAAGTATAAGAGAAAGTTCAACAAGTGCCTCCAAAGACACCTAGAAGACGAGTACAAAAGAATCATCCTTCAGATCAGATTATCAAAAACAAAGATGCAGGAGTTGAGATTAGAAGAAGAATCCGTTCACTAGAACAAACACACCTAACACTCTCATCTACGATTGAATCAACCTGTTTTGAAGAGGCCAACAAGGATGAATTTTAGAACAAGGCCATGGATGAAGAATTGGATCAAATAGAGAAAAATTACACTTGGGAATTGGTTCCAAGACCAAAGGATAAGAATGTGATCGACACAAAGTGGGTATAAAGGAATAAATTGAATGAAGATGGACAAGTTACAAGGAACAAATCTAGATTGGTATGTAAAGGATATGCACAGTTTGAAGGAATTGAATTTGAAGATACATTTTCTCTAGTTTCCAGAATAGAAGCAATCCGATTGCTTTTAGCTTATGCATGCTCCAAAAATATTAAAGTGTATCAGATGGACGTAAAATCAACTTTTATGATTGGGGAACTTGAAGAAGAAGTCTACTTTGAACAACCAAAAGGATTTCAGTTTTCAGAGAACACAGATTATGTGCGTAAATTAAAGAAAGCCTTATATGGTCTAAAACAGGCTCATAGAGCATGGCACTCTAGACTGGATAAATATCTACAACATGTAGGGTTCATAAAAGGAAGTGCAGACAACAACCTCTACATCAAGGTTACTCAAGATAGTACTTTATTAATTGAAGTTTATGTTGATGATATTATTTTTGGAAGTACTAATGACATGTTAAGCCATAAATTTGCAAAGGACATGCATAATGAATTTGAAATGTCATTACTTGGAGAACTATCCTTCTTTCTGTGTCTTCAGATATGTCAAAGCAACCAAGGAATTTTTATTTCTCAAACCAAGTATATCAGAGAAATGCTAAAGAGGTTTGGAATGGAAGATTGCAAACCAGTTGCAAGTTGAACAAATATGATGATTCAAAGTCTATAGATAAGAGGCAATACATGTCAATGATTGGTAGCCTACTATATGGCACAACATCCAAACCATATGTAATGAAGGCATTTGGACAAGTGGCATGATTCTAAGCAACACCAAAGGAATCACATGTATTAACAGTGAAGAGGATTTTCAGATATCTCAAAGGAACATGAGATTTTGGATTATGGTATCCAAAAGGAAAGGATCTATCACTTATTGACTACATAGATGCATATTGGGTAGGTTGCATTGATGATCGACGAAGCACCAGTGGAACAACGTTCTACTTGGGTGAGTGTTTAGTATCATGGCTAAGAAATAAACAATCATCAATATCTTTATCTACAACCGAGGGAGAGTATATTGTAGCAACAAAATGTTGTACACAGGTTCTATGGATGAAACAAACTCTGACAGATATACAGGTTGAGTATGATGAGCCCATTCCAATCTGTTGTGATAATACAAGCGCCATTAGTATCTCAAAGAACCCGATGATGCACTCTAAGATGAAGCACATTCTAATCAAGTATCATTTTCTACGGGAACATGTTGCAGAAAAGTACAACAAAGTTGAATATGTGGGCACAAAATAACAAGTGGCAGACATCTTTACAAAACCACTTCCACGGGAATCCTTTGAGTAAATTCGCCAGAGACGCAGATTTATTTATACTCCAAAATGAATGTTTTTGAATGCTTATCTTAGATGTCTTAGATGTACACGAGGAAGTGCCATAAAGAGGACAATTCAGGTTGGGAGACCAGACGAGTCAGTTATGCGGAGCAACCCCGCATGGAAAGATACCTTTTCCATTGATGACAAACAGGGAGAGGTTTCTCAGATGTAGAGGATAGAGGCATGGTTCCAGGGGGATCGATGGTCACATAGATAAAATCATGGTTCTAGGAGGAGCATGAGTGATATGATTTCAGTATTTCATCAGAGTGTTTCCATGAATGCAAAAGGGGTATATTGTTGATTAATTGGGTTGGTTGTCATTGATGTCAACCCTTAAAGAAAGTCTGGTAGCAAATTCTGATAGCACAAGGTCTGGGTAATGGACCCTAGTTTGTTTGATGTATAATGGTATGATTTTTGATATATTTGTAGGTAATACTATTCTATATGGATATTACATGTCATTCCATTTCTGGTGGTATATAGAACGTCACATAACTCCTCATGGTTTGAGAGTTATGGCGTTACGAAGTTGAAGGACCCTCATATGAATTGCTTGAAACCCCAAAAGGTCAAATAAGTCAAAGTGCTTGCAAAGAAGAAATTATTTAAATAATAAAGTGAAGTGACAAAGTCAAAGAGGATTATTTAAATAATAAAGTGAAGTGAGAAAATCAAAGAGGATTATTTAAATAATAAAGTGAAGTGACAAAGTCAAGGAGGATTATTTAAATAATAAAGTAAATAGAGAACTTTCTAATTATGGAAAGTGGTTATAAGAAGGTTAACCCTAAAATGAGGAAAATGGGTTAAGTCATCAAGTGGCTATTGTATACATGGACAAGTGGAAATTTGGGCAAAGTTGGACATAGGTGACTATGTGGACAAAGTGGCTATGTGGACAAAGTGGCCTAGAAGATGGTTCTAAGGAAGCTACTTGGAGAGTATAAATAAGAGGCAAGGCTCTCTCATTTTAATAAGACTTGAGCATATTGAGTATATAAAGGTGACCGCGGCAACCAAAATATGTCTAATCCTAATTTTAAAGCGAAGGTGGAGTAAAGAAGGCCGAAATTCAAGGGAGGATAAATTATTTTGATGATGCTTTCTAAGCTATGTTATTTACAGGTCATCTCACCATTTTCGCAATAATTTTTTTTCTAGAATGATTCAAACAATGAAATTGGGAGGCCATTGAGGAAACATATCCAAGTAGTTGTGGTAAGAATTTAAGATTGTGGGTCGTTGTATTTTTGAAGTTACACTCTGTGGAAAATAGGGTTTGTGGCTAGTTGTGAAACTAGTCTAAAACTGGTGTTTCGGGTAAAAATGTCATAACCTATTCATAACAGATCCAAATTCAGTAAGACCAAATGTGTTGGTTAGAGTATAGTCTATAGTATTCTGTGTAATTTTTTTAGATCCATACAACAAATATTCCGTGCGGGGCACACTCTACAAGTTCTCTCTCTCTAGAATATGCCATAATTCAACAAGTTATGCCATTTTTTCTATAACTCCTTTTTTGAGAGGTTCCAAGTAATGACACCTGAAGGAATTGCATAAAACACACTGAAGAACATTGTGCACTATTTTCATATATTTATTCATTACAGGTACATAGTTATGATTATTTCAAGTTAGGGTTGTTGACTAATCCAAAACTAGTCATGTGAGACTAAAGTAAAGTTTGATGAAAATGCTAGTCTCTTGTTGTTAAATTTAAGGAAGGTTTGTAGGTTGAGGTACAGGTTGGTGCATGGTTGATGCAATTGTTTATGGTATAGGTTGATTATAGGTTGAGGTACATGTTGATGCATGGTTCAGGTTATTGGTATAGGTTGTTTGGTGTAGGTTGATTGGTACAGGTTTACATTAGTATATCTCACAGTGATAGTGTGATAGGGGTTCCATCATTCTACTTTTATTTCAGAGCAGTTGGATGGGGCAAGGAAAGGTGGTTGTAGCCACCTTCCGATTGTAGCCAGAGTACATAGGGGGTTGTAGCCTCCTTCTAGTTGTAGCCAAAGAATTGGGGAGTTAGAGCTTCTCTTAGGTTGTAGCGTGAGGAAATAGGGGGTTGGAGTCTCCTTCTAGTTGCAGCTAGAAAACAAAGGAATTTGGTGCTTCCAATGAATGTAATTCTTCAAGACATATAAGAAAAAACATTCCGTGGTTTTCTCTCGCTTTGGGTTTCCACGTAAAAACACTGGTGTACTGTGTATGTGTATTCATTTGTTCATTGTTTATTTTCTTTGCAAATATTGGATGATAATGATACATTGATATAACATAGATTGATCTATTACTGAT
Source organism: Picea engelmannii (assembly GCA_009831015.1). Taxonomy (NCBI): domain Eukaryota; kingdom Viridiplantae; phylum Streptophyta; class Pinopsida; order Pinales; family Pinaceae; genus Picea; species Picea engelmannii. The sequence goes on along the minus strand of ML777564.1, from coordinate 1,763,740 downwards.
TCACCCCCCCTCTCAGTAATCCAACATAAGTATTTCTAGCTATATAATTACTCTGCGCAGGCAAACGAGAGAATTTCCATCGATCAACTAAAGGGAAAGGCATCAATATGGTGGGATCATTTCATGCAAGTGAAACAAATTTATGAGAAGAAGGTTACTTGGAGAGAGTTTAAAAGGTATTTTCAAAATAAATACTTAACCAGGCGATACTATGACAAGAAAATGAATGATTTATTTGAACTCAAGCTCGGGAGTATGACAATAGATGAGTATGAAAGAAGATTCTTAGAGCTACTGAAATATGTTGCATTCATCAAGGATGAACAAGTTAAAATTCAGAGGTACCTGAGTGGGCTTCCATAATTTATTAGTGACAAGATACAATATGATGACCCCAAAATCACAAGGGGAGCTAAATGTATCTATGATCAACAAAGGGGAAGACTAACTTTCCAAAAGGCTTGGGAAGACAAGAAGAAAAAAAAGATAGAAAATAGGAAAAGGGGACTAAACCACCATTTTTTAGAAATACTTCTCACAGACAACCAACTCCCAAGGAGCCCAAAATGACTGAGACAATGGGTAAAATACCAAGGAATCCACCCATTCAATGTTGGGGTTGTAGGGGAGACCACATGTGTAGAGATTTCCCTCATAGAGGTGAAAAAGTGAGGACTGTTCATAATGCACAACAAGCTGTGACAATTGAAGACATGGGTAGAAATGTACCAAGGATATACACAACAATGGATAACATGTAAATGTGTTGAACCTGCAAAGAATAGATGTAGCTAGAAAATGACATACACAGTTTGCAGAGAAAATATGAGAAAAGAGAAACAAGAGAGAAAGAATGGAAGAATTATCATTAACCAAATGAATGAAGGATAATTTACACATGATATAATCTCTATAACTAAACTAATGCACACTAGAGGAGAATCCAATGCACCATAGTGGTGGTCTAGAGTGATCTAGACACACACCAACAGTTACGGGAGTAAACCACCAACTATTATAGTTTCTCAAGTAGTTACAGGAGTTAACTACCACCTAGTCTGAGTTAACTAGTCTCTCAATCTTTAGTTAACTGACTAAAACAAAGTGAAGTGAGGAGGAGATCAGAGAATCATGCGTAATCCGTTAGTCTGGTGATGATCCCAAGGACAATGCGCATTAGCTGGTGATGATCCTAATGTTGCATGGTGATGATCCCAATGTGGTATCTAGACTCCACTCAACTGATCAAACTGAAGTGTTAACTGAAGAGAATATTCCCCTAGAGAAATATTCTCCCTAGACTATATGAGACTGAATAATGACTATAAACATAGGGAAAACCTTAGGAAAATGAATTCCTAGGTGTGTGTGAAGTATCTCCAACACCCCCCTGAACATCACTATGGTGAAAATAAATAATGTGTCTAGACAACGAGGCCATGTTAGATACCCAAATATAAAAGATACACTGAAATAAATGAGGTAAGAGGGAAAACCTCATGGGAAACCCCCCCTCAAAGTACAATGTATGTAAAAAAAATTGACGGTTGATAGGAAACTGTGTCCTTCACTCCAAGACGACTATGCAGAAAATGGAACTTCTTCTTAGTGAAGGTCTTGGTGAAGATGTCTGCAGTTTGTTATGCTAAAGGACATAATTGCAGGTCGATGATCCCCTCATGTAACAAGTCCCAGATGTAGTGCATGTGGATATCGATGTGCTTCATTTGTTGCCTCTGTACTGGATCTCTATAGAACTTCAGAGTGCTCTGGTTGTCACACTAGATGATGATCAACTAGTGAAACTGAATTCCCAACTCAGTGAGAAAATGTTGTAGCCGCATAGTCTGAATGGTTATGTTAACTACCCCTCTGTACTCTACCTTGGCTTAAGATAGATCAATAACAACCTGCTTCTTGCTCAACTAATGGATAGTTCTGGAAGCAAGATTGAGTGAGTAACCAGATGTGGACTTGCAATCAATTCCATCGCCAACCCAGTAATAATCAATGAACCCGATGAGGTCCAATGTAGAGTATGCTACATAGTGAATCAAAAAGGTGATGGTGCCCTATATGTATCAAAGTATATGCTTTGCATCCTTCCAATGTAGCTCATGTGGCTCTTGCATGAACCTGGAGACTGCTCCAACTGCATAGGAGAGGTCTGGTTTGGAGTGTGTGAGATACAAAAATCTCCCCACTAGCTGTCTGTATAGTGTGTTGTCCACCAATGGAGTGTCCTTGCCATCCTCAAGTCTGAATCCTGATAGGAAAGGAGTCGGGGTAGACTTGTAGTCTATCATGTGAAATCTCTCAAGGAGATCTCGTGCATACTTGTCCTGACACAATTTGATGCCTAATGCATCCTGAATGATCTCGAGTCCAAGGAATAAATGTAGCAGACCCATGTCCGTCATCAAGAACCTGTCATGAAAAATCCTCTTGACTACAACAATTGATAAAGTCAAGCAACCAATAATCAACAAATCATCAACATACAGAACTAGGAGTAGAAGTGAATCAGCTGTCCTGAGCATGTAAAAAATCATGTCAGAATTACAACATACACAGTTCTATGATAGTAGGTAGGAGTCCATCTTGGAATACCATGCCCTCAGAGCCCGTTTGAGGCCATAAAGGGACTTCTTCAGTCGATATACCAAAGATGAATCCTACACAAATCCTTGGGGTTGCTCCATATAGATCTCCTCAGAGAGATAGATGTGAATAAATGCATTCTTCACGTCCATTTGATGAAATTCCCATCCTTTGGTTGCCGCAATGGAAAGTGCCAAATGTATGGAATCCATCTTCACTACTAGAGTGAAGGTCTCATCATAATCAATGTCATGCACCTGCTGAAAGCCTTTAGAAACTAGTTGCATGAATTTGTATCTGCTAACATGTCCATCTGTTGCACTCTTGGTTTTGTAGACTCATTTGCATATAACAAGTTTCCTTCCTATAGGAAGGGGAACCAGATCCCAAGTCTAGTTCTCGAGGAGGGAGTTATACTCCTCCTGCATGGAGGTTTCCCAAAACTGATTTCCAGCAGTCTTGCCACAGGAATGTGGATCTGAATACTGAATCAAGAAAAGATGCTTGGGTGGCATCAATTCAGTGGCAATGAGTGCAAGAGGAGGTGGATCAAAATCAGATTGAGTCCTCCTAGTATCAGCTGGATCCCCAACAAGATCTCCTACATATTGAAGAGTATTCTTGGCCCACTTGGGCCTCTATTCTCGCTCTGCATACACATCTATATACATTGACTTTGCATCTGAATGTACTGACTCGGTATCTGAATCATCTAAATCCTCTGAATTAGAACTCTCATTTGAAGAAGAGTCAGCATGTGCATACTCATCATCTCTGACAGGAGGAAGAACAAAAGTGTCTGCATGTGGCTGCTGAGGTACATGCGAGACAATATCCTTGAATTGGACACTATGCTCAATGATGAGACGGTATGAGGAAAGATGAACGAGTCTGTATCCCTTCACACTATCGGGGTATCCAACAAAGATACACTCCGTGCTCTGTGGATCAAGTGCCCTCCTCTTCTCAGAGGGAATCCTGGCCCATGCACGAGAACCGAATATAGGAAAGTGCGTCAGTTCCGGTTTGAGGCCGCTCCAAGCCTCGTAGGGGGTCTTATCCTTGATATATCTATGGGGAGATTTTTTTTGGATGCAGGTTGCACAATTAAATGCTTCAGCCCATAATCTCTATGGAAGTGACTTTGCATGTAGCATGCAAGATGCCATCTCTTTCAGAGATGTATTTTTCCACTCAACAACTTTGTTTTGCTGTGGAGTAAGGAACCGTGTGCTGGAAATGAATCCCGACCTCATGGAAAAGATTCTATATCTCATGGTTGACATACTCTCCTCCGTTATCTGTTCGGAGTACTTTTATCTTCTTTCTTGACCGTGTTTCAACAAGGGCTTTAAAATCTATAAGGTGTTGAAAGACCTCTAATATTTTCTCGAGAAAGAAAATCCATGTGAAGAGTGAGAAATCATAAAAAAAATGAGCATGTACCTTGGTTTACTAATTGATGGATGTGGAAAAGGGCCCATGAGGTCACTATGGATCAGATCTAAAGGAAAGGAAACCTTCTGAGTCTTTTCTTTGTCGAATTTCTCTTGAGGGTATTTTCCAAGAACACATCCCTCAAAAATTCCTTTGGAGAAGTCAATGTAAGGTAGACCATCAACCATTCCTTTCTTTCTAAACTGTTGCATATATTTGAAATTTAAATGCCCACACATTTTGTGCCATATCCTACTTCTTTCATCAGCATGGGTAAGCAGTAATGCATAATTTGGTTCAATAAATTAAGAAAATGTGTAGAGTCTGGATTGATGATTTGCCTCACTGGTAATAACCATGGAATTGGTTTGCATGTCATAGATATCCACTACCTCAGGTGTGAATATCAATCTCTTTCCAGTTCCAGAGTTTGTCATTTGATACACGAAGAGAAGATTGACGAAAAGTTTGGGAACATGTAGCACATTCTCAAAGCTTCCGTTTTTGAGTTCAATTCTTCCTTTGTCGATGATCTCGACTGGAGAGTTGTCCCCCATCATAATAGGAGGACCTTTTCATGCATCCAATGAATAATCAACTTCTTTTGTGGATTCCATGTGGTGTGATGCACTTGAATCTACGATCCAAGCATCGGGAGAGGAGTTGATGACAATCAAAGCACGGATAGAATCACCTTTCTTGGGTTTTTGATCTTCTGGATTCTTCTTCTTGGAACCCTCGGGGATGTGATCTCCAAGGTTGTTTTGTTGAAGTATTTGGGCCATTTGATCTATCTGTTTCTGCATACATGTGGATTATGGGCTGAATCCTTTATGGAAGTAAGTGCATTTCTCCCCTTTTCTTCCCTTTCCACCTTTGGATACAGAGGCATTGTTGAAGGGTTTTGAGTACCCTTCCTTCTTTGGATTTTCATGTGCTTTCATTTTGTCTTTGTCTTTATATTTATTAATTTTATGACCGCTACCATCATGCATAGTAAGTGCATGCAGCTTTGGGCCTTTGATTTTTCCCATGTTGATAAGCTTGTTCTTCTCTTGTGTCATAGATTCAATAAAGACCTCAAGAGAGGGTATCTTCTAGGTGGATCCAGAGGCGAGCCTAACTGAATGAAATGTGGATACAAACATTGAGTATTCCAGACCAGTTTTGGAGAGAATGGTGAGAACCATTTGTTTCTCCTCCTTAGATTTATCAACCCCACAAGCCTTGAGTTGTGACAACAAATCCTTATATTTGGTAAAGAAATCTTGGAGATTGTCGAAGGTTTTTGGATCCAATGTGGGAAATTCCACCTGGAGAATATGTCCCCTCATCTTGTCCTATTTTCCAAATATCCCTTCCATGGTGGTCCAAGCTTCATTGGGGGTTTCACAAGAGGATATGTGAAAGAGGAATTTTGGAGAAATGAGACTGCAAATAGTTCCAAACACTTCATCCATTCGATTCAAATACTTGGATTTTTCTATGGCTGATGTGGGTTCAGTATCTGTGTCCATGGTTAACCTGTATAATCCTCTGCCTTGAATATGCACTATCATCTTCTCTTTCCATGCAAAGAAATTGTATGGTGTAAGAATGGATTCTTTTGGAAATGTCTTCAATCTTCGGTACCTGCAAAAATAATTTGGTGTGTCTTTTTCCTAGCAATCCGTCGGCTTTGATAACATGTAAATGTGTTGAACTTGCAAATAATAGATCTAGATAGCAAATGACATACAAAGTTTGCAGAGAAAATATGAGAAAAGAGAAACAAGAGAGAAAGAATGGAAGAATTCTCATTAACCAAATGAATGAATGGTAATTTACACATGATATACTTTGTATAACTCAAATAATGTGCACTGGAGGAGAAGACAATGTGCCATAGTGGTGGTCTAGAGTGATCTGGACACACACTGATAGTTACAGGAGTAAATTTCCACCTAGTCTAGTCTCTCAGGCAGTTACGAGAGTTAACTTCCACCTAATCCGATTTAACTGGTCTCTCAGTCTTCAATTAACTGATCGAAACATAGTGAAGTGAGGAGGAGATCAGGGAATCATGAGTAATGCGCTAGTATGGTGATGATCCCAAGGATAATTCATATTAGCTGGTGATGATCCCATTGCTACATGGTGATGATCCCAATATGGAATCTAGACTCCACTCAACTGATCAAACTGAAGAGAATATTCTCCTAGAGGAATATTCTCCCTAAACTATAAGAGACTGAATAATGACTAGTAAACATAGGGAAAACCTTAGGAAAAATAATTCCTAGGTGTGTGTGAAGTATCTCCAACATAACAAGCAAGATGAGTTTCAATCACACATGAATGAGTCGAGTACAAAAGCTAATTTTAATATCATACCTTTGGGCTCTTATGATTGCCTCATTGGTATGGATTGGTTGTACTAGCATCATGTTGTTCTAGAATGCTACAATAAGGCATTTAATTTCTTGGATGAGGAAGGAAATTTAAGAATAGTTCAAGGCATTCCAAGAGCTGTAACTATCAGATAAGTTTAAGCCTTGCAATTGAAGAAAAGCTACAGGAAAGGATGTCAAGTATTTGCAATGCACATGGAGGAGACACCTAAATATACAATGCCAATTGTTGAAGACCACACAATACTAAATGAATTTGAAGATATATTTAAAGAAATACCAAGGTTACCACTAAAAAGAGATATTGATTTCTCTATAAATTTGATGCCTGGAGTAGCCCTCGTATCCAAGACTCCGTATAGGATGAGTACACCATAGATGAAGGAATTGCATATGCAACTTGAAGAGATTCTAAAGAAGGGCTATATATGCCCAAGTGTGTCAACTTGGGGTACCCCAGTATTTTTTGTGAAGAAGAAGGATGGTACATTGATGCTTTGTATTGACTTCAGGTAGCTGAACAAAGTAAAAATAAAGAACACGTATCATTTGCCAAGGATAGATGAACTCTTTGACCAGCTGAGGGGCACACACATATTTTCAAAGATTGATCTCAGATATGGATATCACCAAGTGAGAATTAAAGAAGAAGACATCAACAATACTACTTTCAGAATGAGGTATGACCATTATGAGTTTACAAAAGTTTCATTTGGGTTGTCAAATGCACTAGTTGTCTTCATGTGTTTGATGAACGATATTTTTCGAGAATACTTAGATAAGTTTGTCATTGTATTTCTGGATGACATACTTATTTAGTCAAAGTTTGAAGAATAACATGAGCAACACTTGAGGATGCTGCTGCAAGTATTGAGAGAACACCAATTGTATGCAAAGTTGAGCACGTGCTATTTCTACTAGAGGCAGATTCATTCCTTGGGTAATATCATTTCAGAGGAAGAGATAATTGTGAACCCAGAGAATATAAAATCCATTGAAGGATGGCCCACACCAAGGAATGTTGCATAGGTGAGGTCCTTCATAGGACTTGTAGGGTACTACATAAGGTTTATTGAATGCTTCTCAAAGATTGCACACCCAATTACATCCTTGCAAAAGAAAGGTGCATGATTTGAATGGACTCTAGATTGTGTAAGGAGTTTTTAGCATTTGAAGAGTTTGTTGACAAGTGTGCTAATTTTGAGAATTGATGATCCTAATAAAGACTTTGTTGTGTGAACAAATGCATACAAGGAAGGGCTCGGTGGAGTCCTTAGTTAGAATGGGCATGTGGCGTGCTACAAATCAAGGAAATTAAAAGAGCATGAAGGGCATTATGCTACTCATGATTTGGAATTGGTGGCCATAGCACATACCTTGAATATGTGGAGGCACTACCTCATGAGAAAAAGATTCGAGTTGAGGACAAACCATAGTGGTCTGAAATATTTGTTTGGACAACCAAGTTTAAATGCCGGACAAAGTAGATGGTAAGAATTCCTCAGTGAGTTTGACTTTGATATCAAGCATATCAAATGTAAAGAGAACAAGGTGGCTGATGCACTCAGTAGGAGAGAGCATGAGATGCATGCTGCAACCATAAACATGTACAAATTAGATTTGTGTGATTTTTTTTTAGAGATTTCCAAATCAGATCAACACTATGTGGACATAAAGGAAAATTTACAACAAGGTAAATTGCAACAAAAATTGGAAGGTTATGAGCTAAAAGAGGATGGAATCCTCATGTATAGGCGCAAATTTATGTGCCAAATGATCAGGAATTGAAAAATCTGTTATTTTCAAAGATGCATAAAGTTCCTTTAGCTGGACACCCAGGCTGCCAGAAAACAATTGTAGTGGTCAAAAAGAAATATTATTGGCCATGCATTGAAAATGAGGTTGCTGATTTTATTTCTAGATGCCTTGAATGTCAAAAGGTCAAGGCTGAGCACATACATCCCACTGGTTTTCTATAGCCTTTTCCCATTCCTAAGTGGAAGTGGGAAGTCGTAACCATGAATTTCATTACTAAATTTCCTAGGACTGCTAAGAAACATGATTTTATTATGGTAGTGGTGGACAAGATTACTAAAGCTGCCCATTTTATTCCAGTGAACTCAACTCACAAAGCAACCAACATTGTTGATATATGAATGAGAGAAACTTCTAGGCTATATGGTGTAACTAAGACAATTGTGTTTGGCAGAGATCCTAAGTTCACATCAAATTTTTGGAAAGGGATATTCAAAGGATTTGGAACAAATATGAATGTTAGCACAACCTATCACCCTGAGTCAGATGGAAAAACAAAGAGGGTAAATCAAGGATAGAAGATATGCTAAGAATATATGTGATGGAAAAATCAACATAGTGGGATAAATATTTACCTTTGGTTGAGTTTTCTTATAAAAATGGGTATCAAGGATCTCTAAAGATGATCCCATTTGAGGCAATTTATGGCAGAAAGTGAAACACACCAGTGAGTTGGGACAACCCAATAGACTGCGCAGTGGTTGGGCCAGATCTTCTCTAGGAAATGGAAGAGAAGATCATGAAGATAAAGTAGAATTTAAAGGCTACCCAAGACATGTAAAAAAGATGCGCTGATAAAGGCATAAACCATAGAGAGTTTAAAGTGGGTGACCATGTGTTCTTGTAAGTAAAAGAAAGACGCAATTTATTGAAGTTGGGAAATTGTTCTAAGTTGGCAGCACACTACTGTGGGGCATTTGAAATCCTAGAGAGGATTGGTCGTGTCACATATATGCTTGCATTTCCTGTATCCTTGTGTATTCATAATGTTTTCCATGTATATTTACTAAAAAATTACGTACTTGATGCTAATCATGTCATTGATTGGAATGTGATTCAATTGGAGCCAAAAGGAAAGTTTCGAGTGCAACCAATTTTCATATTGGATCGGAAAATCAAGCAGCTCTAGAATCGAGCCATGGAGCTAGTAAAGGTCTAATGGACCTGGTATGGTTCTGAGGATGCAACTTGGGAGAGAGAGGATGCTATGCGGGAAAACTACTCGTATCTTTTTGAAGACTTGTGAAGTTTTTGTATGTATATATTGTTGGAATACTGAAAGGGGGGGGGGTGAATTAGCATTTCCCTTTTTCAATAATTAGCAGTTACTTTTATATTTTGTTAATTACCACAATAGATCAACAATAGAATTGTTTGTAAAATCAATTATATAGATATAATTAATAGGAATTACAAGGATTTTTATGAAGAATAGTGAATGACACCAATCCTTTTTAGAGCACCAACTCTAGGAGACACAAATCCCCTTCTTCAGGGTACCAACCCTAGGAAGCACCAACTCCCTTGTGTTTAGGGAACCAACCCTACGAAGCACCAACTCCCTTGTTTTTAGGGAACTAACCCTAGGAAGCACCAAATCCCTTATCTTTAGGGAACGAACCCCAGGAAGAAACAACTCCCTTAAATAAAGGATATGAATCCTTCCGTGCTCCTCCCTTCAACCCTCAATTCATAAGAATCATCAGTTCTTCTACTTGGACTTTGTTGCTGTTTTTATCTTCTGATCTGGAATACATAGACACTTTCTTCTCACCATTCTTTCTCGTTTATATATTCTTCCAACTAGTGTGAGCTATGAAGCATTGTGTCCCTTTGTTTGGACCATCACACCTCTTCATTTTAAATTAACAATAATATCTATTAGTATTCAAACATCATTGTGAAGGCTGTTAATTCAGTGAGTGTGCTTTTCATAAATCGATCACAGGTATGGATCGATTTATTTTAACTCGATTCCATGTCTATGAAAATATTGCAGAAATTGAAACCTGCAAAGGCACTTCCTTCAAACCATTTACATTTGACCATATGCAAAAAACCATGAGCTTATTAATTAAGTGATGTACTCAGTGCCTCATGGTTTATGTGTTCGTAACCCTTGACTAGGGGATGGTACCTAGTCCTCTGGTACTTCGGCCTTTGGGGGATTTCTCCATCATCTGATATTCCAAATTAGTTACCTCTCACAAGGATGGATCTAATGGTTAGCATGATTCCTAGAACCAAATCAACGGTTCAAATTTGATCCTTACACTTCTTAATCCAATGGCTATGAATTAATCAAACATTGATATGGATGACCATTATTTACTTTGGGACTTCGATATTTCCAGTCTCTGCAATCTTTCAACCTCCCAGAGTAAATTTTGTCGAAGTAGATTGGACGTCCGATATTTTTTCTTCCGTAGATGGATGATCCTATCTTATCTAGAGGTTTCAAACAAATCGACGACCATGACTTGATCTGTAGTTGAGTGGACGGTTCTCGTTCACTTCAGGAATTCGACGGTCTGGGTAATTGTTGTTCCAATTTCCACTGGCGTTGGTCAGCACCAGAGTTGGCTGTCTCTTGATATGACGGTTCCTATATTCTTCTTCATATCAATGGTTTCCGTTACTTCGGGGCTTCTACCTTCAGGGAATTTCATATGTTCTTGGCCTATTTTTACCGGAGTGGTCAACAACGGAGTTGATTGTCTCCTGATCTTATGGTCATGTGAGAATCTGGAGGATATTAGATCAACAATTAGCATTGATTTCAGCCTTCGATGCTTCAGGTAGATGATGGTTTCCCCCGAAGGACAAAATCCTGAAGTGACATAACTTGCTGACATCATTGCTGACTTGGCATTGGCCGAGTGGCTGCCACGTGTCACCTAAATTCGTGACTTACGTAACCTAAAGTGACAACTAGACCTAGACACTTGTCATCAATTGCTTGCACCATGTGTCCTTGCTGATGTGGATATCTTGGTGTGGCACATGTCCTCCTCCTTGATCTAATGGTCATAGGTTCATCTGAATCCTTGATCCAATGAATTTGATTAGTTCATTTCATCCTTCGTCACTTTGGGTTATATGCTCCTATTTCCCAAATATTCCGAAGTGAGATTCATTGACTAAGCCTCGAGCATCTTGAATTCATCTAACGATCCTCCTTTGACGCGAACAACCTAACATGATCCAACAGTTATCGAGATTTTGGCTGTTTCAAGATCTCGTGAATCCTTGATCCAACTACTGTGATCAATTCATTTCAACTTTCGAGACTTTGGGTTATACGCTCCCATTTCCCAAATCTCCCAAAGTGATATTCCCTGATTAATCTTTGAGTAACTTCTAGATCTGACAATCCTTGTTTGTCTCGAAATCTTCATCAGTGGACATGATTCTCCCTCAATTTTTTTTGTAGTTTTATTGTGGGGATTTCAATCCTGATCGCGTTTTTGAAATGCACTTTCCTTTATGATATTTTTGGTTTTGTACTTGGATTCTAATTAATCGATATCATTGATCTGTTGGGAATTTGATCCTGATGGTGTTTCTGTATTTGTGCTAATTTCGTGAAATCTAATACGCTACCTCTCCTGAGATTTAGGTAGATTCCTCTACAAGTTGTTCATAATAACTCATCATTGCATCATAATGACATTGACTGTTGACATCAATGGCAATATGTCCAAGAATCTCCTCCTTTGGCATTGATGGCAACCTTTTTCTTTTTGAAATTTCTGCCCTTATCAATTTCCTCCCCCTTTGAAAACAATGGCAGAGGGGATATTTCTTATCTCCCCTTGTGGAAATTCTCCTCATGACCATGTGCCTCTTATGATACATTTTTATGGTTTTTAATGAGTTTTTTGAATTACTCCTAATTTCTGTCGAAGAATTTCAAAAGTACTCTTGGGAAAAGCTTTTGTGAAAATGTCTGCAATCTGTTCTTTGGTGTCTACATACACTTTTAAAACTATTTTTGGGTAACCCGATCTCTTAGAAAATGGTATTTAATTGGGATGTGTTTGGTTTTAGAATGTATGATTGGATTTTTAGAGATACTTATGGCACTAGTGTTATCATAGTTAATAGTAATGGGATTATTATAACTTATTTGTAGGTCTTCTAAAGTTTGCTTCATCCAAAGAACTTGTGTGCAGTAGGATGCAACAACAATGTATTATGCCTCTACTGTAGAGAGTGACGTGGATGTTTGTTTCTTGATTAACCATGCTACCATAATTTTTCCTAAGAAAAATGGTCCTCCAATGGTGATTTTCCTATCATCTATGCTACCGACCCAATCTACATCAGTATACACAGTTAGATTGAAGTTTTTATCTTCTTTATACCATAATCCAAGTTCTAGGGTGCCTTGAAGGTAACTAAATATTATTTTTAATGCTTTTAAGTGAGTTTATTTAGGTGCATATTGAAATCTCCTCAAGATTCCTACAGTTTGCATGATCTTAGGTCTTGTTTCTATTGAATAGAGCAAACTTCCAACCATTGATCTATACATCATTTGGTTCACTTTTGGTGAGTCATCTTCTAGGCTTATTTTACATCCAGTGACCATGGGAGTACTCATAGGTTTACTGTCTTCCATTTGAAATTTCTTCAGAATTTCCTTGATATATTTGGTTTCGGAAACAAATATTCCAGTTTTTGTTTGATTTACTTGTAAACCTAAGGAAAATGACAGTTCTCCCAGCACAGACATTTCAAACTCTTCTTGCATTTTGGTTGCAAATTTTCTGCTTAGTATAGTGAGATTACTCCCAAATATGATTTCATATACATATACCATCACAACAATCATGTTTTGATCCTCAATTTTGATGTATAGGTTGCTGTCATTAGTCCCTCTCTTATATCCTTGTTTTTATAGGTAGTGATCAAGCCTAGAGAACCATGCTCTGGGGGCTTGTTTAAGACCATACAGGGCCTTTTTCAGCTAGCACACATAGTACTGATTTTCTGATAACATGAATCCTTCTGTTTTCTCAACATAGACTTATTCTTCTAGTGTTCCATTAAGGAATGCTGACTTGACATCCATCTGATAGATTTTGAAACTTCTGAAACATGCAAATTCTAGGAACATTCTGATGGCCTCAGGTCTTGCTACTGGAGCAAAAGTCTCTTCAAAATCAATACCTTCCACTTGGGAATATCCTTTGCACACTAATCTGGCTTTGTTTTTTCTAATTTCTCCATTTTCATTTAGTTTGTTTTTGAAGATCCACTTGGTTCCTATCACATTCTTGTTCTTGGGTCTTGGAACTAGTTCCCAAGTCTGATTCTTCTCTATTTGGTCTAGTTCTTCATTCATTGATTTTATCCAATCTTTACTTTTGACAACTTCTTTAACTGAATTAGATTGTATTAGGGATAACATTGCTTGTTCAGAGTCAAAAGCGAGTTTCCTTCTTGTTTCCACTCCTGAACTTTTATCTCCAATAATCTGGCTTTCAGGATGATTCTTTTGAACTCTTTTTGATGGAGCTCTTGGCAAGGGCATTTATTCATTATCTTCTTCATCAATATGTGGTTCATCATTATCATCTTCTTGCTGAGATTCTACATCATCATCTTCCTGCTGAGATTTTACATCATCATCTTCTTTTTGATATTTTTATCAATGCCTTGGGATATGCTCTTTTTTCGATCATCTATATTTACATTGGCACTTTCCACTATATTTAGTACTCTAAGATTATAATATATGTATGATTTTTTATTAGATGAATATCCTAAGAATATTCCTTCATCAGATCTTGGATCAAAGTTTCCTAGGTTATCTTCATCATTCTTTATGTAACATTTACTTTCAAAAGTTCTAAAGTGTTTTACAGATGTTGGCCTTCCAAACCATAGTTCATAAGGGGTTTTGTCATGGTTGGGTCTCAACTGAGCTCTATTAAGTATGTGGACTACTGTGTAGATTGCATATCTCCATAATTTTTCTACAAGCTTGGCTTCATTTAGCATGGTTCTTGCAGCTTCTTGAGCTGTTTTGTTTTTCCTTTCTACCACTCCATTCTGTTGAGGAGTCTTGGGAGATGAAAACTGTATTTTGATACCATGATTTTCACATAATTGAATGAACTCTTTAGAGGTGAATTCTCCTCCATTGTCTGATCTTAGAAATTTAATTTTTAGATCTGTTTCATTTTCTACAAGGGTTTTGTATATTTTAAATTTCTCAAAGGCTTCTAATTTTTCTTTTAGAAAGAATACCCAAGTCAATTTTATGTAATCATAAAAAATCAACATAAAATATTGTTCATCATAAGTACTTTTGGTTCTTTTTGGTCCACATAGATCTGTGCGAATAAGCTCTAATGGTTTTGTTGTGGAATTCTCTTTTTTTTTGAACCTAACTCTTGTTTGCTTTCCTATTTGACAATGTTTACAAATAGAATCTGAAGGCTTAATCACTTTTGGCAGGTTCCTAACTACCTTTTTCTCGTTGGCTTTGATCAAGTTGTCAAAGATTAAATGTCCCAACCTTCTATGCCATAGCCAACTTTCATCTACTTGGCTTAAACACCATTTTTCTTCTTCATCTATATTAAGGATGTGCACATTGCTAGATGTTCTTGGTGCAACTGCCACTAGCTTTCCAGTGTCCTTTTTTCTAATCTCACATTTCTGAGAATCAAAAGTAAGTATGTGACCCTGATCACATGTCTAACTTACACTTAGGAGATTTGGTTTGATATTTTCTACCAGAAGTACATCTTCTTCTTTGGTTTTATTATTTCCTAAACTGACAATGCCTTTTCCCAGTATCTTGGCTGACATGTTATCTCCAAAAGTTACTTTTCCTTTTCCTTTCTTATTTAACTTGAGAAATTTACTTTGATCTCTAGTCATGTGTTTGAAACATCCACTGTCTATATACCACTGAAATTCTTGATTTCTTGCATATAAGGCTACATTGCATTCTCTTTGCTTTTTCTTCCATTCTTTTTGATTATGGGAAATATTTTTCTTTTTATCATACTTTGGCAATCTACATTCACTGTTTTTATGACCATAGTTGTTGCATTTTTGGCATTCACTATTGAAGTCTTGCAAAGGATAAATGAGTTATAGTTTCTCTTCTCTGTATTGTACTTATTGCTCTTATACTTTTGGACATTTCTATGATTGTTTTGTCCATAAGATTTGCAGTGTACTGCCTTATGTCCAAAGTTATTGCAAGAGTAACAATATCCAATAAACAGATATTTAGGGGGATTCCTTCTGATGATTTTATTTTTCTTATCATTGTTTACTCTAGTAGGGAGTATTGATTTATGTTTATGTGTAACAATTTTCAATAGTATCATCTTTGCCTTATTATCTTCTTTTTTTAATGAGTTTTTTAGAGCATCTGCATAACTAATTGGTTTCTTGATAGATACTTGTGATGTAGAAGTTGAGTCTTGATTGTACCCAAAACCAGTCTTGTTGTTTGGTGACCTTTGACTACTGAAAAATTCATCCAATATTTTTGAACTATTTCCCAATTGTGATCCCTTCTTTTCTCTCTCAATTTCACTTTTTAATAGCTTAATCTCAGCTTCTAGTTTCTCACATGTTTTTTTATTATTATCATTAAGTTGTTTTAAAATGACTTCTTCAATTTTATTAGCTTCCAGAAGCCGAGACTTCAAATCACTGATGATATGTTTTGACTGTTTGAGGGTTTTGGAAACTTCCCTCTCTCTTGATTTAGTAGCTTCTTTAATCTCTAGAAGCTCTTCCCTTAGTACCCTGTTTTGTTTTTTAGTTTTTCTTAGTTCTTCAATTACACTAAGGATTTATTCTTCGAAGTTTACTTGTTCTTCATCTTCTAAATGTTTATCATCTTGAGTTTTTATTCCCATAAATAGAAGCTCTGGTTCATCTTCTTCATTTTCTTCTGATGAGCTACTGTCTTATTAGGTAAAGAACGTTTTCTTTTTCTTGTAGAACTTCTTATTATTATTAGTGTTTATTTTCTTCTGATTTTTTAAGGTTCTTTCGTCATCACTTTCTTTCTGCTTAGGATGGAGACATTTATTGGAAAAGTGTCCAATTTTTCCATAGTTGAAACATATTAGAGGAATCTTTCCTTTGTATTTCCCTGTCTCTTTCTTGAGTTTCTTTATGAAGTTGGCAGTTTTCTCATCAGATATATCTGATAAATCATCATTGGTCTTTTTCTCCTGCCTCATCTTTGTTTTAGATGTTGTAAAGACTATTTCTATTTTTGATGATTTATCATTCCCTGTTCTCATTTCATATGCTGTAAAAATTCCATGAAGCTGATCAACTGTGAGAGTGTCAAGAACATACCTATCTTCAATTGTAGAAATCTTGGCATCATATCTCATAGGTAATGAACTTAGTATATTTTTCACAATGGGTTCATCTGTAAGCTCTTATCCCGTTGCTTTGATTGAATTAACCACTTCATCTACCCTATGAAGGTATTTAACAATGTTCTCTTCTTCTTTCTTTTTCAGATTTTCAAATTGAATTCTATAGGTATGTATTTTAGCTTCCCTGACTTTTCTATCTCCTTCATAAACAACCTCCAATTTGTCCTAGATTTCTTTGGCTAACTTACAATGCATAACCTTCACACATATAGAATTTGTCAACCCTCCTAGAATTTCATTAATTGCTCTTGAGTTTTCATTGAATATATTCTTTCCTACATCATCTTTGGGTGGAGTAGTTGGTGCAGTGTAACCATCTACAACAAATTTCTAGATATCAAAACCAAGAGCCAACAAGACGTTTTTCATTCTTATTTTACATATAGCATATCCACCTCCATTGAACAATGGTTCTTTGTTGTTAGACATTCCTTCTTGCTGATCCATCTTCAAGATCTACCTTCCAGTTGTTTAGATTGTGCTAAAGGCACCTGCTCTGATACCAATTGTTGGAATACTGAGGGGGGGGGGGGTGAATCAATATTTCCCTTTTTCAACAATTAGTAGTTACTTTCATATTTTGTTAATTACCACAATAGATCAACAATAGACTTGTTTGAAAAATCAATTATATAAATATAATTAATAGGAATTACAAGGATTTTTATGAAGAATAGTGAAGGACACCAATCCTTTTTAGAGCACCAACTCTAGGAGACATAAATCCCCTTCTTCAGGGCACCAACCCTTGGAAGCACCAACTCCCTTGTCTTTAGGGCACCAACCCTAGGAAGCACCAACTCCCTTGTTTTTGGGGAACCATCCCTAGGAAACACCAACTCCCTTATCTTTAGGGAACCAACCCCAAGAAGCACCAACTCCCTTAAATAAAGGATATGAATCCTTCTGTGCTCCTCCCTTCCACCCTCACTTCATAAGAATCATTAGTTCTTCTACTTGGACTCTGATGCTATTTTGATGTTATGATATGGACTACAGAGACACTTTCTTCTCATCATTGTTTCTCATTTATATATTCTTACAATTGGTGTGAGATCTGAAGCATTGTGTCCCTTTTTTTGGACCATCACACCTCTTCATTTAAAATTACCAATAATCTCTATTATTATTCAAACATCATTGTGAAGGCTGTTAATTTAGTGAGTGTGCTTTTCATAAATTGATCATAGGTATGGATCGATTTATTTTAACTCGATTCGATGTCTCTGCAAATATTGCAAAAATCGAATCTTATAGTGGCGATTCTTTAAAACCATTTACATGTGACCATATGTGCAAAACCATGGGTTTATTAATTAAGATATGTACTCAGTGCCTCATGTATTATGTGTTCGTAACCCATGACCGGGGGCTGGTACCTAATCCTCTGGTACTTTGGCCTTCAGGCGATTTCTCTGTCATCTGTTCTTCTGGAGTAGTTACCTATCACAAGGATGGATCTAATGGTTAGCATGATTCTCGGAACCAAATCAACACTTTAGCTTTGATCCTTACACTATCCTTCCATTGCTTAATCCAACGTCTATGACTTAATCAAACATTAAGATGGAAGACCATTATTTACTTCGGGACTTCCAACCTCTGCAATCTTTCAACCTCCTGGAGTAAATTTCATCGAAGTAGATCGGACGATCGATATTTGTTGTTCTGTAGATGGATGATCCTGGCTTGTCCATAGGTCTCAAACAAATCGATGACCATGACTTGATCTGCATTTGAGTGGATAGTTCTCGGTCACTTCCGAAATTCAACGGTCTGGGTAATTGCTGTTCAAATTTCCATCGGAGTTGATCAACACTGAAGTTGACTGTCTCCTGATCTAATGATTCCCATATTCTTTTTCAGATCAACGGTTTCCGTTACTTCAGGGCTTCGACCTTCAGGTAATTTCATATGTTCTTGTCTTATTTTCGCCGAAGTGGTTAGTGTCAGAGTTGATTGTCTCCTAATCTGACAGTCATTTGAAAATTTGAAGGATCTTAGATCAACGGTTAGCATTGAATTCGGCCTTCAATACTTCGGGTAGATGCTGGTTTCCCCCGAAGGACAAACTCCCAGAGTGAGTAAATTTCTAATGTCACTGCTGACTTGGCACTGGCCGAGTGGTTACTAGATGTCACCTAGATTCGTGACTTACGTAACCTAAAGTGCAACTGAACCTAGACACTTTTCACCATATTCTTGCGCCACGTGTCATTGCCAACGTGGTCTAGTGACGTGGATCTCCTGATGTGGAACATGTCCTCCTCCTAGATCGAACGATAGTAGGTTCATCTGAATCCTTGATCCAATGACTATGATTAGTTCATTTCGAACTTCGACACTTTGGGTTATATGGTCCTATTTCCCAAATCTACCGAAGTGAGATTTGCTGACTAAACCTCAAGCATCTTGAATTCATCTAACTATCCTCCTTTGATGAAAACAACATAACACAATCCAATGATTGTCGAGATTTCAGTTGTTTCAAGATCTTGTGAATCCTTGATCCAATGACTGTGATCAGTTAATTTATCCCTTTGGGTCTTTGGGTTATACACTCCCATTTCCCAAATATCCCGAAGTGAGATTCCTCGATTACTCTTCGAGTAAAATCCAGATATGAAGGTCCTTGTTTGTCCCAAAATCTTCATCAGTGGACATGATTTTCCCTCAATTTATTTTGTAGTTTTACTGTGGGGATTTCAATCCTGATTGCGTTTTTGCAATGCGCTTTCCCTTCTGAGATTTTTGGTTTTGTACTTGGATTTTAATTGATTGAGATCATTATTTCGTTGGGAATTTGATCCAGATGGCGTTTCTGTAGTTGCGCTGATTTCGTTAAATCTAATACACTGCCTCTCCTAAGCTTTAGGTAGATTCCTCTGCAAGTTTTTCATAACAACTCATCATCGCATCATAATGACATTGACTGTTGACATCAATGACAACACATAAATGACAATGTGTCCAACATATATGTATATAATGCATTGAGGACAATGCATAAATAAGGGGGAGGGGAATGTAATATCCCTAATCTGAACCCTAATTGTAAATGAAATTGTGAATGTAAATTTGTGAGCCGTTGGCACCAAGTGTTGGTTCAATTTTGCACGCACCCAAAATTGTAAATGTACATCTAGGTTGGTGAGCAATTGGCACCAAGTTTTGGTTTAGTTTTGCATGCACTTGAGTAGTGCACGGGGATTGTTTCCAAAGAAAGAGCGCACACATTCCATAGTGTTGCGTGCACCTGAGTAAGTGCATGAGGATTACCTTGAAGTATGCATTAGACTGGGTTATATATATATATATATATGAGGTTGGAGAGCCTGTGTGTGGTTATTGGGTTGGTGAGCTAGGATGCAAAAAGGCTAGTGCACCTATCCTTATAACTGTAATCACACTCAAATTATTACTAAAATAATATTGCGGCGCTTAGACCAATCAGACAAAAAGAGACCGGGGGGGGGGGGTAAACTCCACCGAAAAGTGAAAAGGGGGGACTTAATTCCAATGGAATATTTTATTAATATTTTTGAAAAGTATAATATATGGATATTTAATTATCCTAAGTTCCCGAGGGATGGGAATGAGTCACCAAGTGGCTAAATCTAAGTCTTAAGGTGATGAGTGTCTAGTTATGACCATGCAAATATATGGTCGAACCTTAGTGTATTTTTGGGAGAACTCATTCCTTTGGGATTTTCACTCATTTTTCATCAAGGATGGCCATTACCTTATATATATAGAAATCTTGGAAAGGGGTTTTCCATATAGTAACCAGAGTATTTTTCTATTGATGAGGCGGGTTGTCAGGATCGTGATCATTCTCTCTAGGTGATATATTTTCTGTCGAAGAAGTAGGTTGTCGGGCCCATGAGAATTCTCTCTAGGTGAGAGATTTTCTCTCGAAGAGGTGGGTTGTCAGGCCCGTGATCATTTTCTCCAGGTGAGAGATTTGCTAGGAATTGTTCCTTGGTATGCTGGGCATTAGTTATAAGGCTTTGAGAATTCTTGTCCGGCTTGTTTCTGAAGCCTTGGAAGGGAAGTGGGGCAGTCGAGGGACTGTTGAGGAAATAAGGGACATACTTCATGGGGTGGGACAAACATGTGGGGAATGAGATACTGTGGGCTAGTTGTAGTAGTTGGGCACCTTGGTATGAACAATTATGTTGTTTATTAGACCTTATATTGGCATTAGGAATCCTTTTTCCTTGGTGGATTTTAAACCCCAACTCGGGGGTGACCTGTTGCTTAAAGTACATGAGAAACAAAGTCTATGGTTGGAAGGAACATCTGAGCTCTATGCGTAGTTGGTGACTCTATATAAAAAGATAAATGTCCTTTATGTGCTTGTCTAATTTACTGTGTGCTTAATTATCTATGTGTGATATGATTTTATTTCCTGTATGACATTGCATAAAATCAACTGTAGTTATTTTGTATAATGCTGTTTGCACATGTAAGCATGATGTTGTTATTCAATATTTGTTTTCGCACATCCAGAGTATGGAAATTATTGAGTTTTCTTGTTAGTTAAATTTTTAATAATGGTCATGAGTTTCCAAGGCAAGGCTAGAATTTTCGTGCATACAGGGAAATAATCCATGCACAATTTGGAATCAATGTGCACATAGGGAGGTACATTTGCACACACAAAGAGAACTGAATTTAAGTGTGACACCAGAGTGGTTGTGCACATAGTAGTTATCATGTGGTCATAGTGGTTACATGCACATTATATTGTGTGTTTCGAATGATTGTGCATGCAATTATATTATGTCTTAATTTCGTTGTTACATTTTGTGTTTGAAGAGGAAAATTTGTGTGGCACGATCCAACTTGGGATTGTGTGTATTACCTCACATGATTCTGCGTAGATTAACATTATAGAGTAGAATCTGCACACTATATATTTGGAGTGGAATTTCTCAACAATAAGTTGGGGATGTTACCTGTTGGTATCAAAACTGCATTTAGGAAGTTTGCAATAGTAGAGATGTTACAATGGGGAAATGAGACCCGAATAGGAGGCTAGGATTTGGTTACTAATCTCCTTTACCTTCTGAGTTATAGACCTAGGGTTCATGTCTTTCGAGTTTCCAACAAAGCCTCTAAAACTATCAACCCTCCTGGTAAACCAGAAGGAAACATGGTACACAGAGTGCACTGCGCAGTCTCACCCGAGATAGCTTTAAATGGGTGGCTGTAAGACTCAGGTGTTTATAGCCGAGGATTGAGTATGAGATAAGGGTTTATTAGTAAGATCCATATACTACAAATCATGATTGCAATCTACTATTACTCACATGTGTGCATCTATCTTTTATAGTTTATTTTTCGAACAACAAAATCTTATTCTGAAACAATGTATTAACTCGTTCATTAAGCATAACAATTGATTGCTGAAAGAAAACAAAGATATACATGTATTCATCACATTACATAGATATTACCATGGTTCACCCCCTCCTGGGCTATGTCCACAAAGATTTGGCTCTTGGCTCTTTTATTATGGTAGTTCTGCATCTGCAACACCACACACTTACAATTACCTCAGATGGGTAAGATCTGTATGAGGCAAACTAGATCACACCAGAATCCACAGCCTGTGATCTAATCCTTAGATATTCCTTCTCTCCTATGTTATTATCTCAATAGATTACAAAAATGGTTCATAGCAGTATTACATAACACATCAACTCGTACATAACTATGATAGGATATTACAAAAGCCGAATTAATACAAAAGCGAACCAACCTCTATATGATACCTGCGTATCTCTATTTATATATATCGGGATCTTCAGCCATTTAAAATGTATTAACAAAACCCGAAGCCTACCAAAATTAGGTCTTCTTCCCATGCACGCGTGTTGTTCTTCCTCCAACTGTCGCTTTCCTTGTGCATGTTTTCTTGCATGCGCGTGTGCTGTGTTACCTTCCAGCTGTTACTTCCATTTCTGCACGCTTTCTTTCCCATGATATTCCTTCTTTCCACTTCATCTTGGTGCCAACAGGCCCTCAACACTGACATGTGACTCGTCTCGAGTCACCTAATCCTTCTAAGCTTCTTCGATCTCCTTGGTGATCGTCTGGAACTTTTCCTTGAGCTTTGCTGTTTTTGTCAGTGCCCGCGCGGTCTTCTCCTTGATGGTGTCTACTACCTGAACTACCACTTCATCGCTCAAAAATCATGCACATTCAGCTTGGGTCTGTGCTATCTGTGTTTCAACTGCTTCTGCCTGTGCGATTATTTCTGCTACCCATTCCTGTAGTGGCTCTATTTGATCCTGACGCTCCTGTTTCTATGTTTGCATAGTGATAAGTTCTGCTTGCATCTTCTTCATCTTCTGCGTCCCTTTAAATCATTCTGGGATTGGTATGGTCTTCTTCCTTTGTTTGAGTTCTTGGATCGTTGCATTGATCCTTTCTTCTTCCTTGTCCCAGTGTTGGATCTATGGATCCTCCTCCAACTTTGTCCAAAATTATATTTCTTTATCGAGCAGTTCAGCTGTTGTGCTAACCTGCTGTTCCATCTCCTGCAATTGTGCTATTGCTTCCTGCTTCCTTTGCTCCTTCACTGCTGATGGAGTGGTTGGTGTGAGTTATTCGCGAAGATTCTCAATTTCCTTTTGATACTGATCAATTTCCTGTGCAATCTGGTCAATCTTTCCTGCTACTGGGAGTTCATTTCCTTGCGCGGTGCTTGGGAGTTTCTCAGAAATTCCTCCCACTCTTCGTTCCAGTTCATTCCTGCATTCTTTTTCCTCCTGAGTTTCGAGCTTGGCCTTCTCACAGACTTTTTCCAGCGCCTCCCACTTCTTTGTTGGTTGCTGTAGCTCGACTAAGTTTTTATGTGCATGAGACTGTACCTCGTGGTTGATGCTAACCTGCAATTTATGTAGTGCCCTTGATGGAATCCACATCAAGACCAATTGGATGTGGTCCAAATCCTTCAAGGGTGTCTACCCCATGATTTCATCCATGCACAACATTCTAGGTTTGATGTAAATCATTGCGTTTGCATGTGGCATGGAGTGGACTGGGTCTCATTCTTCTACCTCCACTCTTTCTTTGGTCTATATTTTTGGTGGCTCTATGCCTCTGCTGCTTCTTGCTATCTGTGCTTCCCCAAATTTCTTGAGGAACTGTCCCATTTTTGTCATCTCTTTTTGCAGTTTATCCCTGTGGTGTGCTACATGATCGAAATCTTCTGCTAGGCAATCCTGAACCATTATGGCGATCATTTCCCCATCGTCCTCCATGATCATATAGTCTGGAGATGCTCGTTGTGCCTTTGATTTCTTGCACGTGCCTCCTGCCTGCTTGACTGGTCTCTTATTTCCCCCTAGTTCCCGTGTAATGGAGTTTGGGGCGGTCTCCCGCGCTCCCTCGACCTGTTTCTGTTGTCCATTGGTCGGCTGTGTAGTCTCTTTCTTCCCCTTCTAGGTCCCTATCCATTTTGACCCTTATTTTGCTTGAGTCGACTTTGTTTGGCCTGTCCTTGGTTTCTTTGGCACTGGGATTTTCGAAGGCTACGTTTTCGCCTGTTCTTCCTCTCCTTCTGCTGTTGTTTCCGGTACTTCCTGGGCAATGGTTGGGATCCTCCATTCATCAGGCCATTCACTGATGACCATGTCGATATCACCCTCTGTGATGTAGTAGTGCATCTGTAGCCATCGTTTATCTGGATCCTGCCTTGGTTGTATTCACATTGTTTGGCGTGTGGCCCAGAAGTTGGCGATGTCTGCATATCACGCGATAGCCTCTGGTGTTATTCTCCATGATTGGATGATAGCTTCCTATATATCCAATAGGTATGCTTCTAATATGATTCCGTTCTCTCTCTTATGCCTGGCCTGTGGCCTAGATCTCAGTAATAGGTATCTCGCTCCCGCTGGCCGTGGTCTAGTACAAAAAATTACATACCTTGGTTCTTGCCATCCCATGAAGGCTATTAGGGTGATCAACCATGAGTAATATAGCTCTGTGCCTAGGTCCTGCACATCCTTGCAATCCTCTTAAAATAAGTTAAATAGATATGGCACCCAACTCATAGAGGTGCCTTCCACGCATTGAGATGAAACTGCAATGACTCTTGCTGGTACTTCATCTTTGTGACATTTTATGAGCAATTTGCAGGCTAAGATATTTGCAACCAATTGCATAGCTGGGTTGTTGATTCGTTTGATCATGATGCCCCTCGTTCCCCTGGTGGTGCCATATTTATTCTTCATTTATTTTGCCAACGCTTTCTCCTTGGATATGTCGTCCAAAATCAACGTGGGATCCATACCCTGGGTTGGTAACCCTATGATTTGTGTGATAAGCTCAAAAGTTATGGGGATGAGTTTTTCCAGCCATATGTCCCCTCCATGTGTAACTGCCGTTGTAGGAAAATCTGCCTACGGACAGGTAGATCGCCTCTAGAGATTGACCTTAACCCTAGACAGAAAAATGCTTAACGTGGACACTGACTTCCTTTCAAATCTATCTAAACTAATACATGAGAAGGAAGGATAACAAAAGTACCTCTTAATCGACGTTTGTCCCTGTACACTCCGAGTTGCACTCCAATCCTTTGCTCCTCGCTGAGTTCTGCAAACAAACAAGATACAACCACTTCCTACTCTATTGATATTAGCTTGAAAACAGATCTACCAATTAATGATAAGTTCATGTATTCATCAGACACAAACTAGAAAGAAACAGGCCAAGCGTGTCATATTAATGAGAATAACGACAACAGTGCTTACAATCATAGATGCGAATGCGACAACTTTGTCAAGTCCTCTTCGTCTAACCCTTGCTCGAAAGATCCACAACCTGGTTGATATCAGTTTCACTGATCACTTCTCCTTTGGCTAACTGTGTGTTTCCTATGAGGTCATAGGTTTCATGCTAGCAATTCTTCCCCCAATCAACTCTGTTCCAACACCACTTATGAGATCATAAGTTTGGTGTGATTCTCCTTTTCCCAGTCCTCTTTCACCATTAGAAAGATTGCTTATATAGCCTTGGAGAGGTTCAACAATCTTGAGATATCCTTGGGGAAGGTGAGGATTTTCCTCCTTCAGTTGAGGATCTACCCTAGGATCATGGCTGGACTAGGGATTCGAGCTCAACTGCCTTCCAAGAATTAAAATATGCTTCCCCCATTCATCTCAACAGCTTAACAACTTCCCAGAATAGGTAGCGCTCCCTCAAAAGGGCCATCAGAGCGTTGCAACACTCCCTAGTAGGCTTTAGGGGGCGCCAACACTCTCAAAATCTATAGCGCTCCCTCAAAAGGGTCAGGGGAGCATTATAACGCTCCCTGACAGTGTAAGGGGGAGCACCGGTGCTCCGAGACAGTGTAAGGGGGAGCGCTCTTCTCCAAAAACTCAGATGGAAAAAGGTTTGCAAGCATGATGACTCATTTCTCCTCTTCCAAATCAAATGTTTGAGGTGTTTCAAGTGTCCTTCTCATGTCGTTATAGGAATGACATAGGCATCATGGCGGTATGCTTTCTTTGACACCTGCGACACTTGTGAGAAACATGCGACACTTGCGACCTTGTGAGAAAAATGTGACACTTGCGACCTTTGTAATGATGACACTTGTGACACTATCAAAGTGAGTAATTTTGATGTGTAACAGATTGCCCCCCAAAGTATGAAGATAGAATATAGCAACTGATAACTGAAATACTTTGTAGATGCTCAAGCAAGGGTATAGACTCGGAGAACCTGACAAAAGCTGCACACAAACATCCAACAAATATCATGACATGTTTCAAAACCCAAGGCAGGCATACCTATGCTTGGGTGATCAAGGCTTGCAAGATATGGCCGCCATAAAATACACTGCGGATCCATAATTGTATTGACAAAAAGGTATAGCCACCGAAGATACAATGTGGATCTATACTCTAATGAAATGAACTGATCGTAGCCACGAAGAATACACAATGGATCTATGAGATGCAAGACATAGCCACGACCAATACAAATTGGATCTATGTAATAGTGTATGTGTCATTGTTCAAAATAAACTCCATCGCAACCTGGGAAAAGTATATATCAAAGTGATGACTCAACCCAGGGTCTTCTTACCGATACCGATGTAGTACGAATCTAACCATGTGAATAGATGTTCTGATGTCGAACATGGAAGAAACCACTTGATTACCGGTCAATGATGTAAACCGTTAACAAGTGCGAGGGAGATCACCATTAATGTCAATGATTCCCAAGGTACCCTAGTACATTCCAGCGAATGTGAATAGATGAGCTGAAGTCGAACACCCATGGAATCATTCGATCAGAGGTCAATGATGTAAACCTACTATCGAATGTGAGGAGGCCTGCCATTGAGGCATGCAGGTCCCAAAGTAATAAGTGGTTTCTAAGTCTAATTCCCGGATAATGTGTTGGAGTCGACATGAATAGACTCGTCAAGGGAGGGCCTTGATGTATCCCCCATCAACGACACAAAACGGACATAGATATGTAATTGGTAGATCAAATGGACATGGACTGACACTGGTTTTGAGGAAATATATTTGGGATGGCTGACTCTCGAGGCAGATACTTCCCTTGAACACTGAGGCACAAAAACATAACATGAAATGGACCAAAACTATGCAATGGATACTGTGACTTGCGTCGGGTGACCCAAAGGAGTGAAAGGAACTCGAAGGATTGGCTTAGTGCAGAGGTTCAACGGATTATGATATGTGCAAATGACACAATGTCGTGTTCAAGGGAGACTCTAAGAAGTGTTGGATGATGTTCTCAAGAGACTGCTTGGCTTGCTCCTTTCAATTTTCCCCCCCATCTAGATGGACGAGTACCTATTTTTAATTTAATGAGCTCGAGGAGGATAACACATGCACGATATAACTCACCTTCGGTAAGTTCCTCTTCCTTTGTTTAACGAACCGGAAGAAGTAAGGGTTCGGTCCCATATGGGCCTGTCGATGTGTGCTTTAACGAGTCCAAAGACAGAAAACTCGAAGGTTTTTCGGGATTATAGAG
>ML777564.1:1661851-1735987 GCA_009831015.1 Picea engelmannii | reverse complement strand
CCAAAGACAGAAAACTCGAAGGTTTTTCGGGATTATAGAGTTTGGAAAAACACTTAAAAGAGAACTCTCTCAGTTCCTTTTTCGTACAGTAGTCTAACGAGACCGAAAAAGGGTTAAACTATCGCTCGAAAGACGCCCTTTCTAACCTTTTAACGAGTGTGAAAGGAAGCAAGATCACTCCAAAATATTTTCATATTTAGAGAGTCTGAAAAGGGTTTAAAGGAGACTCCAGGGGGGTTCCTTTTTCGTGTGTTCGTATCTGTACGGGTCCGAAAAAGAGATAAAAGTTTACCCTGTTTCATTCTCATGTATTTACGAGCATGAGAAAGAACTAAGACTAAGCTCGATACTCTTCCCCCAGCTTGAAAGCTAGTGACTTGACTCCAGAATGATCATCAAAGACTGGAGACATGCCCCCCAAGCTTCAATTCATTCACCGACTTTGAGGTTGTCACCAATTTCTGTGCTAGATGGAGAAAAAGGATACAGGTGGATGAAATGAAGGTTCAAAAATGAGACCTAACGAAAGACTCAACTCGACATCTACGAGATCTGGTGAAAGACTCAACTTGAAGGGAGAGGTAATTGTTTCATTTTTTAACGAGCTTGACACAGGAAAAGAACTATGCTCAAGGTTCCAGGTTCGATCCCCAGATTGCTGTTTCATTTTTTAATGAGCTTGCTACAAAGAAGAAAACTATGTTCTAGGCCTCTGTTTCATTTTTTAATGAGATTTCCACAGAGAAGAGAAACTATGCTTGTGATGCCCCCAGCATGAAAGCTAGTGGCCTCTGTTTCATTTTTTAATGAGCTTGCCACAAAGAAGAGAAACTATGCTCGTGACATGCCCCCAGCATGAAAGCTAGTGGCCTCTGTTTCATTTTTTAACGAGCTTGCCGTAGAGAAGAGAAACTATGCTCGTGGATGCTTCTTGATCATGGCTTCCGAGAGGATAAGCTCTGGAAGGGTACCATGTCAAGGGACAAAACTCGATCATGGCTTCTAAGAGATCTTCATCGGATGGAAGATGATCACTCTGGAAGGAACACATATCGAGGGTCGTGACAGGGGTAAGGAGATCAGGCTCCAATAACCCTATCAAAGAGATCACCATGTCAACTACTGGATCCAAATCATTGGAAGTTGAGGTCATGGGAGACAACGCCACATAATTGACATGCGGCGGGGGCGATACTATCTGCATATAAGAACCACTTAGGGAGGTAACCTAGTCGGGGACGATGAATGAAAGTTGATCAATAGTCACAATTCTTCCATCGTGAGGGAAAGATATCACATGGAAAAGGGTGGATACAAGAGCTTTCATAGCATAGACATAATCCCTCCCAAGGAGTAAAGAGAAATCCAAGGGGTCTCAGACTACCATGACATCAATAAAGACAATTTTTCCTCCCAAAGTTACAGGAAACTGAGGGAGGATCCCTAAAGGTTGACTGGTTCTTTTGTTAAAAGCTAATAGATTCTGTGTAACTGATGCAATTTTCATGCAACCCAAAGCTTACCAAGCAACATAAGACAAAATAATAACAGACGCACCTTCATCTATCAGCGTTTGAGGGACGTCCCGACCACGAACCTGTACTGTAATCTGGAAAGGAATGTGGGAGGGAAGACGAGGTCTAGTTAGCACACCCCAATAAAAAAGGATGGCTTCATTACTTGGAGGGGGTTTCACAAGAGAAGGAGGAATGCCCTCTAGCACGGTAGATTCTGTATTAATGAGAAAAACATGGGTAGTATCGGGTTTACTCTCTAGAAGGAGAGGAGGATCCACCGATGATTTGATCGAATTAACCAAAGGTGGACTTGGATAAATCACTTTGGCACTCTTCAGAGGAAGAGTGGGACTGACCGAGGAAGGGACTGGATCAGTCACTTTGACATTCCTTAATGGAGGAATGGGATCGACCGATGGAAAAACTAGATCAACCACTTTGGCACTCTTCAGAGGAAGAGTGGGACTGACCAAGGAAGGGACTGGATCAGTCACTTTGACATTTCGCAATGGAGGAATGGGATCGACCGATGGCGAAACTGGATCGACCACTTGAGTTTCATTCCCCAAAGGAAGAATGGGGTCAACAGGTAGAAACAGATCGACTGATTTGGTGTCACTCTATAACGGGAGAGTGGGATCGACCGAGGATGGAAAAACCACTTCGATGTCACTCTTTTGATGAAGAGCGGGGCTGATTGATGATGGAACTGGATCAACTACTTGGGTTTGTGGTTCAATCGAGGAGGAAACTAGATTGACCACCTGATCAACCGGACTGACCGGGGATGGAACCGGATTGACCAGTCCATCAACCAACGATGGGTCGGAGGAAAGCTTACGATAGCCTTTTGGAAGTTGAATTTTTTCCAAAAGAAAAGAAGCCTCATCCATGCGAGGACAAAGGTGAGAGTAATGATTACCTTTACATAACATGCAAGGGAACTTGACAGTTTTCTTCTTCTTACCAACCTGAACACCACTAGTGGATGGGGTATCATTGACATGACCGACAGAGGTCGATGACGTAGAGGACCACATTTCTAAGACCTGGGTAAGACCGGGGAAATCCCTCAGAAAGTGATCACCCTTACAAAGGCTGCAAGGGAATTTGGGTTTTGGATTCTTCCTTTTAATCTTGTTGATCTCATCAACACTCCCAGTACTATTAACGGTAACTAGTTTCTTAGAGCCAACATATGATGTTGTTGGGGTCTTGGTCCTTTTCGGGCTCTTCTTCTTCTTCTCTTTCCGTTTCTTCTTCTTCTTCTGATCAACCCGGATACTTGCTTTGGAGCTTTCACTAGGTGAAGAAGGAGAAATGGAAGGAGACTTAATGGGTGAAGAAGGCGAAAATTTGACATGAGGTTGATGTGTGGGTGGTGCATTGACATGCAAAGTATTAGGTGCAACTAAAACATTGGGAGGATTTGGGATCATCGGAGTGGGGAACAACCAAACTAGTAATCCAATAGTGAGTCCTGGAAGACTCAGTGTGGCAATATATGGAGGACCAAAGTTTCCAAATGAAGGAAAGGTATAAGGTTCCCCAGAAGAAGGGGTTCCTCCATTGGTACTCCCAGGATTCGATGCCATTAACACTGACTGAACCTAAGGTCCACTAAGTAAAAGAAACAACATATGCTAATATAATCTAAGAATCACAACCAAGCAAACATGACCTTCTTTTGATGAATGTACTAGTTGGTTATGAAATCCAACGTCGCGTGATCAAGTCCAGAAGGGGCGGGGATAGGGTGGAACAGTTACAATGGCGACCTGCTTAACGGACTTACGCCTTGGTGCAAGCTTCCACGCAGTAATTGTGGATTTACCCTCCAAGGAGCCCGAGTGAGTTTGACCAATGTCTGCTCCAGGTACAGTGAGACTTCCCGTCATCGTCACCTTGTGTAAGACCCTAAAGATTATGGCCACTAAGGTTACCAATTCACAGTCAGCCCCTGGGCGGGAACAGTCGACAGTCCGATCGAAACGTACAGGCAGGGTATCAAGCCCGAAATCAACTAGAAGGCTTCCACGCAGTAATTGTGGATTTACCTCAAAGCGACCCCTATAATACAATCCAACCACCACAATCAGTTAAACCACGGATGGTTAGTCCCCGTAGCTTACCCGAATGCAACCTCGTGCGTAACCCCTGTGTGAGAGGGGGATCCCAGGCAGACTTATATGATAACTGGATTTGACTCTCCCTAACTCAGGATGCTACTGTTTGCTTTA
This sequence comes from Picea engelmannii, assembly GCA_009831015.1. NCBI lineage: Eukaryota > Viridiplantae > Streptophyta > Pinopsida > Pinales > Pinaceae > Picea > Picea engelmannii. The sequence goes on along the minus strand of ML777564.1, from coordinate 1,732,230 downwards.
GAAACTTTGGAGAGTTATGCTCACAGCCCTAATCCAAAGTGCTACACCTATTCTACTGTTGGTGGAGGATCCTAGCGAAGAAAAATTTCTAGATAATTTTCAATTAGCGTTGATTTTTATGGCTATTCTTTACGCAAAAGGGGTATATGGAAGTGAAACCAATGGAATTATGACTCAGATCCAAATAATGCATTGAACATGATAAGCAATCATTTCCTTTCGATGAATGTCTATCTAAGGGAGAGAGAGAGTTCTTTTCACTAACAAGCACAACTACGGAGTGTCCTCAAACGATTCTTTTTCTCAATCAAATCCTGATGTAATGCAAAAACTTTCAAGATGCCTTCTAATATGCACAATTAATCATGATTTTTCATTGTTCGTATATGAGTTAAAGATCAATTCAACGCAATGCTTGTCTTGCTAATTGTCTTTGTATGAATGAAAATCAAACTAGCACAAGCTAGAGTCATACAAACAATGCACCCTTTCGTAGCAATCCGAACGAAAAAGCGAAAGAAAAGAAACAATCAAAGAGAAAACAAAATTCACACCCAAAAAGAAAAAGTTGAAGAACAATGACCTTGACTCAAATCAAGATAAAGAGGTCTATAGGCCTTTGATGACCTTCACTAAGGTTTTTACTCAGCTGATGAGGAGAAAAGAACAATGCATAGGTTTCGAATTTCACTCAACAGGAAAAAATCAATGAAAATGGTGAAGAAGGCTACAAGATCCAAACAATAAGGTGTTTATTCTTCAAAAAGACAGATGTCAAGGTTGAAAAGGAAGAAAAATTGACTCACTAAATCACTCAGCAAAAGAGACACAGAGGCAAACCCTGAAAAAGACAGTTTTGGAGGGTTGTTGGGCCAAAAGGAGGCTGGCGCTTTGTTTCCAAGGGTAAGGAGCATTATAGCGCTCTGTGCTAAGGTATTAGGAGCACTGGCACTATGTCAACACTAGGTCAGGGGTGCCAGGGTCTGAAAGCTCCAGAAATGTCAAAAAATTCCAAAAATTGGGATTCAAACTTGACAAGTATGCTAAGTGTGACAAGGTAAGGAGCCAATAAGCTCATGAAACCAATCAAAAGAGGAGTGAACCAGGTCTGAAACAATCAAGGGACAGAACTAGGTCAAATGAGGAGGAATCGAAACAAGAGGTTTCGATTTGAGGCTATCTCCCCAGTGGAGTCGCCAGTTTCTGTTGTAGGAAAATCTGGCTGCGGACAGGTAGATCGCCTCTAGAGCTTGACCTTAACCCCAGACAAAAAAATGATTAACGTGGACACTGACTTCCTTTCAAATCTATCTAAACTAATACATGAGAAGGAAGGATAACATAAGTACCTCTTAATCGATGTTTGTCCCTGCACGCTCCGAGTTGCGCTCCAACCCTTTGCTCCTCGCTGAGTTCTGCAGACAAACAAGATACGACCACTTCCTACTCTATTGATATTAGCTTGAAAACAGATCTACCAATTAATGATAAGTTCATGTAATCATCAAACAAAAACTAGAAAGAAACAGGCCAAGCGTTTCATATTAATGAGAATAACGACAACAGTGCTTACAATCGTAGATGCGAATGCGACAACTTCGTCAAGTCCTCTTCGTCTAACCCTTGCTCGAAAGATCCACAACCTGGTTGATAGCAGTTTCACTGATCACTTCTCCTTTGGCTGACTGTGTGTTTCCTATGAGATCATAGGTTTCATGCTAGCAATTCTTCCCCCAATCAACTCTGTTCCAACACCACTTATGAGATCATAAGTTTGGTGTGATTCTCCTTTTCCCAGTCCTCTTTCACCATTAGAAAGCTTGCTTATATAGCCTTGGAGAGGTTCAACAATCTTGAGATATCCTTGGGGAAGGTGAGGATTTTCCTCCTTCAGTTGAGGATCTACCCTAGGATCATGGCTAGACTAGGGATTCAAGCTCAACTACCTTCCAAGAATGAAAAGATGCTTCCCCCATTCATCTCAACATCTTAACAACTTCCCAGAATAGGTAGCACTCCCTCAAAAGGGCCATCAGAGCGTTGCAGCGCTCCCTAGTAGGCTTTAGGGGGCGCCAACGCTCTGAAAATATATAGTGCTCCCTCAAAAGGGATAGGGGAGCATTATAACGCTCTCTGACAGTGTAAGGGGGAGCGTCAACACTCTGAGACAGTGTAAGGGGGAGCGCTCTTCTCCAAAAACTCAGTTTTTGAGGTGCTTTTAGATGGCAAAAGGTTTGCAAGCCTGCTGACTCATTTGTCCTCTTCCAAATCAAATGTTTGAGGTGTTTCAAGTGTCCTTTTCATGTTGTTATAGGCATGACATAGGCATCATGGCAGTATGCTTTCTTTGACACCTGCGACACTTGTGAGCAACATGCGACACTTGCGACCTTGCGAGAAAAATGTGACACTTGCGACCTTTGTAATGATGACACTTGCGACACTATCAAAGTGAGTAATTTTTATGTGTAACAACTGCTAACAACTACTTGACGCATACTGTCATGTACTGGCCTCTACCAAAATGTGGTAGCTTCAACAAACCTAAGATGCCTATTTTGTCCAACCCAGCTGCCCACTGGTGTGGCTGGCTAATCGTTTCTCCAAGTTGGTTTATGACTATAGTCTGCATAAAGACCCTCTATGCCAGTTCCTGGAACTTGGTTTTGTCTAATACGTCATGGTATGAATATTTGAGATTCCAGACATGTCCCAGTAGCTCCGGTTCTACTTGTACTCCAGCTGGTATGTGTGGTAGAACAATTTCTGCTGCAAGTTTCTTGTGGGGTGAGCTCGGTATCTGAACTTTGTCTTCCTGCTGCGGTGGTTGGTTTGAAGTTCCAACAACTTTAGGTTGTTCCCCCATCAACCATTTTGGCCAAGCTGAGGCATTTGCAGTGGTCTCCTCTACTGGTTGACCTGAGATGGTCATTTGTGGCTTGTCTGGTTGTACTGCTACTTCTAGATTTTGGGTCGTTTTGTTAACCTCTAGGGCTGCTTCAGTTCTTTCTGGATGCACTTCCTATTGGGTTACCACTTCCTCATTCTGAGGTCCTTGCACCGCTGCTGGCATATCCACTTTCATGGCCGCTGCTTGTGGCTGTTGAATTTATTCTAGTATCAGTGTAGAGTTTACCGGTATCGTCTCCGGGGATGGGATTTCGTCGATGTCGACAATCTCCGACTGCTGTTGTTCGTTCTCTTCCAGTGGTCCTCGTGACCTAGTTTGAACCCTGGTTGGTTTGGGTGTCTGGATTTCTTCTACTGGCTTCGGTGGTGCCATAGTGGTTACTGTTGAACATTTGTTGAGTTCGAATAACTTTGGTGATCTCTATGGTCTTGTTCTGTTCATTCTAGTTGCTAGTACTCCCTCTCTGTTTTCCTTTCGTGAATAGACTAGTTTCTTCCGTGCTCACATGTTGTATGGGCTTGTCATGAAGCTTGTTGAGGACACTTCCTCCATTATGCGTTTAATGCATCATAACTGTGGGTTCAATGCATCTGTGACAGTTTCATACTTTCCATTACGTTTGATTTTCTGTCTCCCATTGGCGTGTTTAATGTGATGTCCCATCGGTCCTTGCCATGCTTTAATTCCACTTAGTGCTGTCCTGTCATACTGATTTTTCTGACATTCAGTTTCCTGCTTTTTTCCCCTTTGTATGTAACCATTGTCCATGCCTTTGCCAAATTTGTGTTTCAAGCATCCTATGGCCTTTCTAACTCTGGCGTGCTGCGTGCCTTTAATTCTTGTTTCCTTTTTGTTCTCTTTTTGATTTTTTTTTCTACTGTGCGGTGTGTGGTCGACTTTCCTTGTGAAGCTTCAGTTGGCTTCTGTTGATAATTCCTATGAGGTCCGCGCCTGCTAAATCTCATAACTGTATAACTCCTCTGTCCATGACAAATTTTACCTCGTATGGTCCTAAGCAATGCATTCTGATTTTCCCCGGGTGCTGAAACAACTTGTTGTCGTAGAGCAGTACTAGATCTCCTTCATTGAACATTTTATTCTTGATGTGTCGATCATGCCAAGATTTCTCTCTTGCTTTATGCACTTGTTGATCAAATCCTGCCAGGATTCGGTCTTCCTCCATTGACGATAACTGATTCAGTCTTTCCTGTACTGTGCCTTGTTCTATCATGTGTGTGATAGCTGCTACGCGTAAGCTGGGTACTAAATATTCTAATGGCACTATTTCTTCTTGGCCATAGACTAGTTTGAATGGGGTGTGCCTTGTAATTTTTTTGCATGTGTTCCTATACAATCATAATACTACTGGTACTTTGAGGTCCCAATTGTCTCTATTGACATTACAGATCTTTGTCAGTGCATTCTCCAGAATTTGTTTGAAGGCTTCTACTGTGCCATTCGACTGTGGATGATACGGTGTGCTCTTTTGGTGATAAAATTCAAACTCTTTAGTCATCGCGCAGATGGTGCTGCTTATGAAGTGTGGGACTTGGTCGCTCATCAAAACTCTTGGGCACCTAAATCTCGTAATGAATTGTTCAAACAAGAAGTGTGCAATTGTCTCTACACTGCAATCTTTTACTAGTGCAACTTCCACCCATCTTGTTAGGTATTTCATCATGATGATAATGTATCTTGCCCCTGTCCTTTTGGCTAGTGGGTTAATTGGTCCCACAAAGTCTATTGCTCATTTTTCAAATTCCTATAATGTTACTTGTGGTTGTAGTGGAATCTCGTCCCTTCTGTTAGATTTGCCTACCCTTTGACATACATCACATCTCTGACAGTACTCTTTCAAGTGCCTGTGAATCATTGGCCACCATAGTCCTACATGTAGTACCTTCTGCGTGGTAGCTTTTCCTACACAATGCCCTTCTGCAATCCCCTTGTGTGCTTCTGCTAAAATTTTTGGTCATTCGTTATCTAATACGTACCTTCGCAATATGCTGTCTGTGCCCATCTTGTATAGGTGTCCTGCGATCAATTGATAGTCGACTGCGTAGACTACCAGGTTCTTCTTCTGCACAGTGGTATATTCTTGCAGCACAATACCTGTAGTCAAGTATTGAATGATATCTGTGATGTATTCACCCACAATCTGTACTGAGAATAACTGTGCATTCAAAAAATTTTCTGCTAAATTCGTAGGTTCTTCTCCATTTGTGACCCTGGATAGGGGGTCAGGGCCTGCATTCAATTTTCTTGGTTTAATTATTACTTCAAAATCAATTTCTTGAAATAGCAGTAACCATCGACAAATTCTACCCCGCAACACTGGCTTGTTGACTAGATATTTCAGAGCTGAGTGATCTGTAAACATCTTAAAGTGTTTTCCCAATAGGCAATGTCTAAACTTTTGCAGTGCATAGACCATGGCTAGGCCTTCTCTTTCTGTCGTGTTATAATTCTGGTCCGATTCTGATAACTTTATGCTTGCGAATGCTATCGGGTGATCCAATTCTCCTGCTCTTGGTTGCACTAAGATAACTCCCAGTGCTATTGCTGATGCATCTACATGCACATGGAATGTCTTTTCCTAGTTTGGAAATACTAATATTAAGGCAATAACCATATTTTCCTTCAGGGTATCCAGACCATGTTAATACTTGTCGTTCCATTGATACTTTGTATCCTTCCTTATCAATTTTTCCAGTGGTGCTGTGATCTACACGTACCCTTTGATGAATTTCCTGTAGTATCCCGTGTGTCCTAATGTTGCTCTTAGTTGGCAGACTATTTTTGGTGCTGGTAAGTTAACGATGACTGTGATCTTTGTTGGATCCATTGGCAAGCCTTGTTTGCATAGTATATGGCCCAATAGTATCCCAAACGGTGTTCCAAATATGGATTTCTTGATGTTCAGTGATATCTAGCATTGCCTACATCTTTCTAACATTAGTCGTAAAACTTCCACATGATTTTTCAACAGACTATAGACTGTCTAGTCATCCATGTATACTTCAAGGAACTGATGGATGAATTCCTTAAATCTTGTGATGACCACTCTGGAGAATATTGTAGGTGCATTCTTCAATCCAAAAGACATGACTATGTACTGATAAGATCCCCATTCCGTCACAAACATGGTCTTGTGTCTGTCCTCCTGTGTTATCTTAATCTGATGGTAGCCTGAGAATCCGTCAATGAATGAGTAAGCTTCATGTCCCTACAGATTATCTAACACTTCATCCATGAACGGTGTAGGGAATGGGTTGTGTAGGCATGCATCGTTCAACTTCCTCAAGTCAATGCATATCCTGATCCCTCTTCCTTGTTTCTTGTCCAGTACTACCATCGGGCTTATCCATTCTTATTCCTCAACTGGTTCGATGATGTTGGATTAGAGAATCTTGTCGATCTCATCTTTAACTTTCTGTTTATATATGTATTTCAGTCTGTAGGGTTGCTGTCTAATAGGTCTCACTTCAGGTCTGGGTGGTATCTTCATCTCTCCCAGTTATCTGGCTATACCCTTCATCTCTGTAAATGTTGTGGGAAAAAGGACGCTATATTCACGCAACAATTCTGTGATGCTTTCTACTGTTTTCTCATCCCAGTAGTCTCCAATGTTGGCCATTTTGGTTTTTTCAGCTGTCCTGATGTTAACTTTATTTACCTTGATTGGCGTGAAAATGATGTATGATTCGATGGGTGGTCCTTCCACATCTCTTTCTCCTTCTACTTCTTCGATCTGAATATCGCATGGATCATCTTCATCTGGTGCTTCCTCCTGTACATGGTAACATGACAATAGTTCCTTGACTGTCTGTTTATTCCGTTGTTTCTCTTCTGTGATAAATTCTATTTCTGGTTCTTTGATGAATATTACTCCTATGATTCATTTGAGGCATGCGTCTATGTTGTGGTTCTCATGCTCAAATGAGAAAGTGAGTGTGAAGTTCTGTTGCAAAGTCCTCCAGGTTGTATTTCCTTTGCACAATTCCTGTTCTGTATACTAGTTCCCTGGTATTCCCTCTAAAGTATGTATGAAGTGATGAGGCCATTCCTATGGTGGTGTCATTTTCCACAACGTTTTTCACTTTGCCAAGTGTTTCGCTGGTGCCTCTTGTCCTTTGTATTTCTGTTGTTGGTTGTATTTCTGTTCTGCATTGAAAATTATGCACAGTAGTCACTTACATTGATACCAGTCCGTGATGGTCTCTTTATGTGCGACCCACCATCTTGTAGGTGTGGCCTTGAGTTCTAAGTCAAGTGCTAACAATCGATGGTTTTCTAATACTTCATCTTTGTATTGTGTAAAGAATGTTTCCAAATCATTTAGTACGTGGAAACTGGGTCGTTCTCTAATTTCTATGCCTACCCATCTTACTACGCGGTCTATTCTTGCACATCTTTGTGTGGATACTTTGTGTAGCCTCTGCTGCCAGTTTTCTAACCCGGTGTTTGATTCTGTTGCACATGAAGTAATGCTCCGCCAAATGAGTACCCCGTCTGCAGTTGGGTTTACGTAATCCTCATCGTGCACAGTTTTTCTGTACAACCGGATGATATCCTCGAAGTCTAGGCAAGTGGGTTCTACAAACCTCTCCCCTTCCAATGGATCTAGTGGTGCTATGACCCTGTATTCTCCGGATTCAAATGTCATTTTCCTGGTTTTCAAATTGATTATGGTCTATTTGTCAAATGCCCAATCCAGACCAAGTAGTGCCGGGTAAGGTGTTGTGCCATCCACTATTTCAATGACTTCAAATTCTTCTTTAATGCACACTCCATCAAGATCTACTATCACTCCTTTCAGTCTACCTATTGGTAGGATTCTATGCTATTTTGCTAGTTTTAATTGGACATTTGAGTATCCCAGTGTTGGTTCTCCCATACATTGCCATGTATTCTTTGGTAGCACATTCACTTCGGATCCTAGGTCTACTATAATCTCTCCCATCTTGAAATCCCCAATGTTATCATTTAGTCTAAATTCCCTACTTGTTCTTCTTCTTGTGTGTAGGTGGTTGATGATTTTTGGTTCTAGTTTTTCTTCCATCTCGCTACTACATTTCTCTAGTATGTTTTGCAATATTTTCACAGATGAAGGATCACTTAATACTTTCACACATGATTGCAAAAATCCTTTGATTGTAATTACTTGTCCCTTGGGCTGCAGTCCATTGGTATGATCCAATGATGGCAGCATCTCATTTTCTGGGGCTTCCTTGAATGGTTGCGTAGTTGAAGTCGATGTTGTGTCCTCCTTCTAAAATTATTGTCTGGCTTCCTTAAAGGTCTCCTTTTATTTTGGCATTTCAAACTGATTTCTTGGTTCAATGCTCTTCTTTACCCATTGGTTCTGTGCTAGTTCTTGTCAAACTGCATCGTTTCCTGTTTTTGTTCCTCCACGAGTAACTATATTGATGTTTCATCCATCATCCCTTGCTTTGGCTGAAATCCATTGGACATTCTAATTATTCCAATTCCTCTTTTCTTGAATATTTACTAGTAGTGTCAGACATTCCTTTGTATCGTGGTCCGATGCGTGACAATACATACAAGTTGCTAGTGGAAGTGGACATTCCCGTGCATAATGTCCCGATTGCTGATAATTGTGACATGTGACTGGTCCTCTACCACGTCCAAAACCTCCTCTGGCTCCTCCTCCTCCTTGGTAGCCTGCTCGGTCACCTCTTGGCGCATTATACTGTGGTGCCTGATTGTACTACGAGGTATTGTACTGGGGCTGTGCTAGGTTATACTATGGCTGCACGTTATTGTATGGTTACCGTGTAGTATTATACTGCTGCTGCACAGTGTTGTATGGAGTTGGGGCTTGATTGAACTGTGGCGCTGCTTGCCCAGTCATCATTTCATCTTGTACCCTGTATGCATCTGATGTTCTTTCCCACATCAGCTCCATAGTTATGCAATCTTTGTCATTGTGGCCCACTGACTTACAAAAGGTGCAATATGAATTCTTTGGAACAATCTGGTATTTCTGCATCATCGTGCAGTGATAAGGGTCGTGACCCGGTTTCTTTCATATTTCGCACCATAATCCTCCCTGTGGTAGAGGATTTGGCATACCTGTTGCCATATACTGTGTGAATGTTGGGAATTTGTTCTTGTGGTGTCCTTGCATTCTACATGTGGTGCACCAAATGACTTCTTGTTTGTCCTTGTTCTTATTCTGGTTTGGTTGAAATGTTAAATTATTCAAATTCTCCTTCAATTCCTCAATAGCAAGGTTCATCTGATGGTACTGGTTCTCTTCCAGTTGCAAGGGCGCCTGCAGAGCCTCTATCTACGTCTGAAATTTCTATTTTCGTAAGGGATATTTTAAGTGTGGGAGTAGTGAGTTGACAAACAGGTGCCGATGCTGCATCTCGGTCATAAGGTATTTTAGTTTTCCCTTTAGTCTCTTGAATCTCTGGTAAATCTCCCATATAAACTCTCCTAGTTTCTTTCTTATCTTGATCATCTTGTTCATGTACCGATCCTTTGAGCTTGGCTTCTGAAACTCATTAAACAGTAGCTTCTTAATGTCTTCCAGTGTCCTCGTCATCCCAGGGCACTGTTTGTGTCTAGACTCATGTACCAGTCTAGTGTGTGGCCTCTGAGCATAATTTCTAACTACACGAGTTTGGTATCTTCATTAGTGATCTTCTTTGCTTCCCAGATATTTTCACAAATGAACAAATTCTTCTTAGGGTCTTCTTCTCCTTCCCCTCAAAATTCTAGTAATCTGATAGTGGGATCGTGTCCTGCCATTCTGAATACTGAACTACTTCCTCCTCCACGCAGTGTATATACTTGACTAGTGCTGCCTAAATTGGCTCCTCCAGTTGTTTCTCCTTGAGTAGATGTGCTTCTTGCTGTTGGACTTCCTGCTAACTTTGGTTGTCTAAACGGTGGTGTTCTCTTTGGTGTATTAGTTGCACATGGGTTTGTTGGTTCCACACTTACATAAATATGGATAGGATGGATTCCTTCTCCTCTCGTTATTTGGCCTCTTGTATTCCTCTCATATGTTGTGCACATGATTTCCTCAATCTACTCCATAGCCTAGTGATCCTCTACCTCTTCCTCATCACTTGCCAAGCCTTCCCTCGTGGCTACGACTCTCTTCTTGGTATTCAACTTATATTGGTAGGGTACTCCACTACACGTTGTTCTTGATGACGCCAAGATCCACTTGAGCTGGTCGTCATCCATCATGATCGGGTCCAAGGGTTCCTCCTCCTTCTTACTTTTTTCCTTACCTCCTTCCATTTATTCTCTCTCTGTCAGTGTTCCCCCCCTTCCCCCATGCACGTAGGGAAGTTTAGCTGTCTAATTCCATTGTCATTACACCTTTGTTATATAGCAGTATCTTAATAGAAGTATACAAGGATCGAATATACCTTCCTCGAGGTCCACGTAGAAATTCTTTCTCTGCTGTGCTGTATGACTTCGTTGTGTCAACTGCAAACTTGGTGATTAAACCTGCCACAATACTGTCAAGTCAAAATTCTACTACATGGGTGAATTTGTTGTTCACCTGTTGTAACTGCTCAATCTGTACGAGGGTCCAATCTAGCTGTTGAATCCGATTTGTCACATGGTTATCCTTCAACCTTAGTATCCACTCCTGTAGTAGATGCGGAAAATCACAGAAAAAGACTTCGTGTAAATCAGTAAAGACGCATTTGTCTAGATATTTGCGAGGTGTGATTCTATGGTTTCTATTCTCTTGTTGTGTAAACTCTAGCTCTTTGGTTCTCAACAAACCTTCGATTTCTGATTTCGTGGGGTTCCAAGGTCTCAAGATTCCCTTCTAATGGCTCATTGCTCTTCTTGATTTGTTTGTTCTTTTCTCATTCAATCTATCTTGTCTACTCAGTCCTCTCTTATTCCTATTAACACAGAAACAAAACCATTTGTTGGTTACTAATATCCTTTACCTTCTGAGTTATTGACCCAGGGTTCATGTCTTTCGGGTTTCCAACAAAGTCTCTAAAACTATCGACCCTCCTGGTAAACTAGAAGGAAACACAGTACATAGAGTGCATTGCGCAGTCTCACCCAAGATAACTTTAAATGGGTGGCTATAAGACTCAGGTGTTTATGGTTTAGGATTGAGTATGAGATGGGGGTTTATTAATCAGAGCCATATACTACAAATCGTGATTACAATCTACTATTACTCACGGGTGTGCATCTATCTTTTACAATTTATTTCCCGAACAACACAATCTTATTCCAAAACATTGTATTAACTCGTTCATTAAGAATAACAATTGACTGCTAAAAGAAAACAAAGATATACATCTATTCATCACATTACATAGATATTACCATGGTTCACCCCCTCCTGGGCTATGTCCACAAAGATTTGGCTCTTGGCTCTTTTATTATGGTAGTTCTACATCTCCAGCGCCGCACATTTACAATTCCCTTAGATGGGTAAGATCTGTATGAGGCGAACTAGGTCGCACCAGGCTCCACAACCTGCGATCTAATCCTCAGATCTTCCTTATCTCTTCTGTTCTTAGCTCAAAATCTTACAAAAATGGTTCATATCAGTATTACATAACGCATCAACTAGTACATAACTATGATAGGATATTAAAAAAGCTGAATTAATACAAAAGTGAACCAACCTCTATATGATACTTGCGTATCTCTATTTATATATATTAGGATCTTTATCCATTTACAATGTATTACCAAAACCCTAACCCTACGGATGTTAGGTATTCCTCCCATGCGTGCGTGCTTTTCTTCCTCCAGCTGTTGCTTTCCTTGTGCACGCTTTCTTGCATGCGTGCGTGCTGTGTTACCTTCGAGCTGTTACTTCCGTTTCTACACGCTTTCTTTCCCACGATCTTCCTTCTTTCCACTTCAGCCTGGTGCCAACAATGGGTACGTTAAAAAATGGTATTAGAGTATATTGGTAATGCGGTTAAGTTACAAATTGGTATCATAGCATTTTGTTAGCGCTGGTAATGGGGTACGTTACATAAACACACCGATGCTCTATATTTAATATAGGCATTAGAACATACAAATTATACAAGCACTCAGATAGACATAAAATACAAGCGCAATGGAATTGCATACAACAAAATGGGAATCAAGGGCGTAATAACCATAACCTCCCCATTGCGTTTGCATCATATGTATGCACCTGGTAGTAATGAAATGGAAAACTGATGCATTTTCATCTTATGTACGCACCGAGGTATTTCATGTAATGGCACACTGATGCATTTTCATTTTATGTCCGCATGAGGAATTTATGTAATGGTGCATCGATGTATTTTTTGGTTTTATGTATGTTCTAGGAAATTTTATGTAAGGTTATTTCAGTGTTTTTGATGTTTAGGTACACACCAGGGCATTTTATTTAATGGTGCAACGATACGTTTTGACAATAAAAGCACAAAAAAAAAACATCTTCTACAACCTTCAGTCGCCCAAATTTTTTTTTTAGTTATATGGAACATATGTTAAAACCTCCACTAAAACCTTTGCAACCAATATTGGAGGTTGTAGTGGAGGTCTTTTTGAAATTTTATCAAAAATTTGTAACACTAAAAAACTTCGCAAAAACCTCCACTAGAAATTGTTCTCCTTGTAGTGACTATTTTTGCGATGCACTAGTCCTTTGACCCACCACTTCGTCATTCAAATAGATTTAAATTGTTAGGAATGATAGTGAATCCTCATTTTCCCAGGCGTTCTCTTAGGATTCAAGGCCTCCCTCCATTATTTGGTGGGGTTCCTACTCTTTCTCTTTCTATTCCTCCTTCAATTCCATCTTTGTTATCTTTTCCTCAACAAACCTATACACATCAAGAGCTACACCATATACCTCATCTATCATTACAACATCCACCATGGTTGGAACTAACCAAAACCAAAGCCTCCCATGTATGGCTAGTCCAAATCTTCCAAATTTTACTAAGTTTAGCAATGATCTTATCCAACACGATCCTTCATGGCTAGTAATTCCAACCAATATTCCCTTTGACATTATTAATTTTGAGGGTCATATGTGAGAAGATCCATCCAACCATATCATGTCCTTTAATCTATGATGTTCATCCAATAGTCTCATCAAATATTTTTTAGGTTCAGGTTATTTCAACACATCCTCACTGGAATTGTTGTGAAATTGTATATTGAATAACCAACTAATTCTCATGCCACCTTTGAGTTCATAGCTAAGGATTTCCTTACATTCTTTTAGTTACTGATCCATAACAACACATGAGTTGAAATGATCAATGATTGTTTTTACACTAAAACCATTCATATCATGTATCATATCCATGAGTGGCATAGAAGATGTAGCTTGTGTAAGATCGAATTCAAAGGCCCTATCCTTTTAGACTTATTTTTGAGGTCCCTTCTCCCTATTATTTCCAAATATGTAGCCACTACCATGCCTCAAACAAAATAATAACAAGGGAAGAATCCCAAGCTCCCAAGCAAGGGAAGAATAATCCACCCAAGCAAGGGAAGAATAACAAGGATCCCAATAATCCACCAAAGCAAGGGAGGAATAACAAGCTCATAACCAACCATCCTTGCATTTTTTTGGTACATATGGTCACTAAAATTATCATTGTCCTCACTTAATTGAGGTTCATTTTTTCTAAGAAGTAGCCACTAAAGCTAATGCTAACCCCTTACAAGGGCAAGGTGGTGCTCAACCTAACCACCCTTTTGCTTCTCAACCAAAATTTGTGTAAAATCCTTTCCCATCAAAAGGATTAGTAACTACTCATTAGGTAGCCTCACCTTGCAATTAAAAAAATGACCCTTGAATACTTGTAGATCCTTCATTCCAAAACATAAAAATGAACTTTGTAAAATTTCACCTTTAGACTTGCAACTGATCATACAAAATTCCTCTTAATCCCCCTTTGCTAGAATGCGATGATTGTTATACCCTCCACTAGTGGTCTCTTACATATCTCACGACCTAATGTTAACCATACTCCCAATGTACCAAATTAAACTTTATGTTGTACTGGTCATAATTCACATGCGAGCACCACTCGTAGCTATACTATTATGGATGAATAGGTTCAATCCCTTGTTTCCATGTCAATTCTTAATGTTCTTCAAACTTGTCCATCATACTAGAAGTCCTTAATATTTGGTTTAGGTGTCATTTATCCAATGGATTCTTGATTGATCAAATTTTACTTAGATAAAATAGAACCCCAACTTCCCCCACTTGTTGTGTTTCGAATTTTGGTTACAATAAAAAACTTCATCATCTACTGTTGCTTCATAGATGAAGGTGCATCCATGTGAATCATGTCCACTAATGAGTGGAAGAAGCTAGGGTGTCTTGAACTAGTTCCATCAATAATCACCCTATGGGATTATGGTGCATTCCCTTCCCAACTTGAAGGACTTTATCAAAATTTCCTCGCTGAATTGGCTAGCAAGATTGTTTTAATCGATATTGAAGTTGTAGATGCTCCACTTGAATACAATATTATCTTAGGTTGTAGTTATATGTATTCCATGAAGGTGATTTCCTCATTGTTTTTTCATACCATGATGTTTCCACGTAATGAAAAAATCATTTCCTTAGATCAACTAACATATTGTGATCCTAAACCATAATCCAATATATACAATGTATTGCCTACACTAAAGGGAAATCGACCCATTTTCTCTTACATTAATGTGGGTCTTAATGTCTTGATATAATCCAACTTGCTTAGGAATTATTATGAACCACAACCACAAGCTTCATCACAAAAAACATCTCTTATGTGTACCATTACATCATCTAATCAACCCTTGGTCACCCTATCCTCCATAATGGGTGCCTCATCTTCAATGTTGTCATTGGTAGGGAACCTAGGGGAATGATATCTCATTACACACATTCTTTTTCTTTTCCCTCAACCTAACATGGTTGGGAACCCTTTGATGGCCATGATGAGTCTTCCTAGTATTACCTTAGGAATTCCTGTTTGGTACCTTAATCCCCACACTCCATCCTAATTCTCAACTCCACACCCCCACTTAGTTTTAACTCATGTATAACCTTTGAGTGTTCAATCATTGTCAAAATAAAATTCATCTAAGAAGCTCATCATGCAGACTAAGTCAGGAAAGGAAATAGTAGTCATGGGTAAGAATAAGAAACTCGATGCAACACTATTCCTGGGCTAGCTATGGCCACTCATACCAACACCCCTTATTAGGTTGTACCTCCTTGTGCTATGTGCGACATCAATTTCCATGGAACTAACAAGTGCCTTACATTACTAGATATATGAAATATTATCGACCCACTCATGGTATATTCCAGTGAATCTATCCCACTGGTGGAATTCATGCTTTATAGGTCAGTGAAACATCTCAAATGAAACTACAATCGATTATTATACATTAATAATCCTTGTAGGCTTATGCCAAACATATGACCATTATTCTCATGATTGTCCCTAACTCCCATAGTTTTCAAATGCCCCGGCTATTATTATACAAATTCGTTGACTAATATTTGAGTTGATCCTTGTCAACTAGTGTTGTGTCCACATAGTACATCTATAGTGAATTATGTCACTATGCGCTATATATCTACTTCTATAGGTTCTTTGTCTCATAATGACCCTTCCTCTTCATCAAGTATGGGGATTGGTGTTCCATCTACCACTAATGTGCCATAGTTGAATTCACCATGAATTGAACCTCATTCCACGTTTTCTATCTCCACGATCACAGGTGTTTCATATGCAAGTCAAATGTCACACACCTATGGTCTTGATAGGGGTTCCAACACTACCATCGATTACCCTTCAAACACCTCAATGGTCATACTTAATCTCATTGGATCTAGTGCCAATGTTTTTCACTCAGGTGAAGATATTGTATAATCTATGAACACTCCTAATTATCCCTGGTACTATATGCATCGATGTGCTTATTTATTTCCTCAAGATGTGTCACACCAAAGAAACCTTCTAATCAATATTCCATTTTAACCAAGGATTTGATTCCTCCTAGACATGTTGATTGGTTCAAAAACACAATTCCTACTCTATATGCCTTTGAGGAATGCAACATAGCCAATATTTCACCCACCATCTATTAAAACTTGAGTACAATGAGATAAAAATACATAAGAATAAAGAAAAAAAATAAATCTCAAAAAACACATGCATGAAAATTTACAAATAGGGAATGCCAACCTTCAAAGATATGTTTATTTATCCTTGGCCAATCTAGTCAAGTTGCGGACAATCTGTCAACACTAGCCACTTGAGGCCCTTTACAATGGAGACAAACAATCCCTTTACATAGGTTTGATTACATTATACCATGGGCTATGAAGCCTTGTGTTGCTGTAAACTACCTATGGTCAATCGAGTCAAGATTAACATAATATTCTACCCTTTAAAATTGACTTGGGGAAAACATTGACCCCCATTAAAGTTTACTAAAAACATATATGATATTACAACATGCCATCCCCCATAGTTTTACCACTTTGGTATACATCTATACCTTACACCAATGAACCACTAAATCATGGGCATGCACGCCTAAACACGGTCTTATCGCTGTACAACCATTTAGATGTAATTTTGTAATTTTCCATCTCCTGACTTCCATGTGCTTCCTTCATTTCTACACCTCAATCCTCATAATTCGTTTCCTTTATGTATTCTCAACATTTTCATAACCATTAAAACATTTGAAACCATCAATATGAATGTGTGCCATGTGACTAGAACCCAAGACACGACATGGTCCATCTTACTACTTTGGCGTACCTAATGCATAATTCACACTTGGAAAAGTTAGTTATTGACCACAAAGTCAACCCCAATTTGTTTTGAACCGCATCCATGGGAATCAAACTAATAACACCCATTCCTTATATTCTCCTTGCTATAACTCATATCCCAAAACATCGTTGCTTCTCATAGAGGCTCCACCACATTTTCATCGTCTTCCTCCTCTTTGGTTTATCATTACAATGGGTCAATGCAAGTCTTATTTGTTGAAAATATAATGATATAAATATCATCCTTTCCAACAAACAACAAATTCCAATATTCACTATCACATGGCCTTCACACTAGCTTTATCTTTATAAGTAAGATGGAAAAACAAGCAAAATTTTAGCCCGAGTGCACACAAATTAAGAGATCAACAATTATGTTATTCTATTGTTGGAAATGTTGCTTCAACCATATTGACACCGGTCATGTTATTTGATCTAGTGGGTACCATTAAAGGATCATACACATGAACTTATAGGCTCACAAATCTCACCTACAATAGTGTGTATATCTCTCATATTATTGATGGGCACTATTTCCATTGCACCTACTCTAGCATGTGGCTTCAAGTCTAAGGAAAATAGAGCTATGATGATCTACATGGATTCATAGCCACAATTCCATTTACCAATAAATCAATATCTATAATCCACATGTCATTATTACACACTATAAGAGCCACACATTGCCTACTTCCAACACTGCTACCATGATTATTACAAAGGAGAAGTGAACAACAACCAATCCCATTGGAGATATTACACACTCACCTAGGTAATTATTTTCCTAAGGTTGATAATCCAATGTTGAGGGTGATTCCATATATGATAATATTCTCTCTTAATAATATTCCCCTACAAATTAGGGCACCTCCTACAAAAGAGGGTGCCTTCCCTCTTTAGTTCAGAGTCAGCTACACCTCAGTTAGACTAGTGGAGGTCACTCATGCATGACAACCTCGGTTTTATCACTAATAGTTACATGTTCACCACCAGTAGTGGGAATATCTCATGCATGTGTTCAAGAGGTAACATATCTTGTGATTTCATGTGTTTCTCTCACTTCCACACATGTGACTCAGTTAACTGATGATTGCATGGACTAGTTAACTAGGACTAGGTGGAAGATTACTTCAGTTTCTGTCAGCGAGTGTCTAGATATCTCTAGATAAATACTATGGTGAATTCACTTATCCATGTAGAGTATATAATGTGTATTATTACCATTTACTCATACAATTAATACAATTCATTCTTTTTCTCTCCTTTCTTCTCTCTCTTGCAAGTTTGTGTGACTTTTCTACTAGCTAGGTTCATTGTGAAAACT
Source organism: Picea engelmannii (assembly GCA_009831015.1). Lineage (NCBI taxonomy): Eukaryota > Viridiplantae > Streptophyta > Pinopsida > Pinales > Pinaceae > Picea > Picea engelmannii. Next base: position 1,714,179 of record ML777564.1, on the reverse strand, counting down.
TCACATGGTATCAGAGCATTTATTTCTAGGATAAAGCACATAATATTTTCAATTTGTAGGTATATGAGGAATATGTAGTCAGAAAAGATGGATTACTCACCGCCAATACTTCTCACACCTCATAACTACTTCGAGTGGAAGCTAAAATTTATGCATCAACTCAAATGTAGAGGCTTGTATTGGATTACCATGGGTACAGAGGTGAAGACAACTTATGATATCGAGAAGAAAAAGTATCTCAACTACATGGATGAGGTATAAGACCTCCTCCACATGTATATGTCCCCCGAGCTTATGTTTCACATTAAATCTTGTACCACACTAGATGAAATTTGGAAAAAGTTGGAGGATCTCTTTGGAAAATAAGACAAAATGGGAGGCCACATGCTCAAGTTCGAGATGAATTCTTTAGATTTGAGAAATTTTGATAACATCCATGAATTATTTAAGAATTTAAAGTCCCTCCTCCTTCATCTAAAGGGATGTGGAATAGGAAAATCCGCTCAACAAAATCAGTTAATCCTTCCTATCTTGGAAAAAATTGGTCTGGATTATGTTGTTTTCATCTCATCGTTCCATAGAAATAGATTCACTTAAGGAGAAACCTTGAAAATGTCGACATTGGATCAATTTATTGAAGCCCTCATGCATGAGTGAATTAAGCTCATCAAAATGGGGATAATCAAGGGACCTAATGCACATGCACTTTCTGTGCATGAAAACAACAACACTTCCAATAAAAAAAACATGGGAAAGGTGCATGCAGAGATAAAGAAGGAAGGGTAATCCAATCGTGGTCTAGTTTCACATGACATATCTTGCAGTATGTTATTCATAAACATAAATAATACACTCAAACTAACCTATGCTTTCATAACCCCATAATCACTATCAGGTTCATAAACTTCCCCATGCTTCCATGGTTCCCTCTATGTATTGCTAGGCTTACTTGTAGGCATACTTCTTCAAACTAGTATACATATAGCATATCCCTTTGTGTATGTTTCATTTACCTTGTTTTCCACCCCTATAGTATGCCTTTATGTCTCCCTCCTCATTCAGGTAAGTGGCCTAGTCCACTATTTTTTCATTTTCTCCCTTAACTAACATAGTACTCCACCTACAAGGGTTTCCATGGATAAGTACCTCATTTCATGTCAACATCCATGCCACTATTTCCCTATTAGGATTAGATTTTCATCTAGTTCACATCCTAAAGAGAGCCTCATTATTCTTTCTTTTCATTTTGTTGTATTTTTCCTTAAAAATCCTCAACAATTTTGATCAAATTGGTGTACAATGTTTTTCTTCATCACATACCGTTATCCCTCCACCTCATCGATACGTTGAAGGCCATTTGTAGTTTATGCCTCCATTCATTAACCTGTGAAGGAGCTTCATCCAAGTGCCCCACCCCTAGTTTCTTCCATTTTCCATAATGTTTTTCACCCATACAAGATCAAACCACTTGGTTACTTTTTTGGGGAACCTGTCTCTTTGCTTGTCACATATCCAAATTCATTAATTATTTTTGGGAAATTAATAATGTCCACACTGTACCACTCTTTACATATGATCTATTTTGTATGGAAAAAACCTTGGCCACTCTTGTTCAGAGCATCCTTTTCAATCCACCTTTTCATCCCGAGTTTTGACCACCTAGCTCTCTTTTGTGTCTTGTGGTCCTTCTATTTTGGTACCCCATCTAGTATTTCTACAATTCATATTCCTTGTTGGGATATTATAATCCTAGCTTGTTATTTATGGTCCTCATTCCTAGTTACCCCCAAATTTTTCTTTATAATCCCTCAACTTATCTTTGATAATCACTCTTGGTATTACACAATTGTTGCCTAGGTCAACTTTGTTTATTATGCTCTATACAAGGGGAGTCTTGAGTCTTATCCTCATTGGCCCACTCGTCCATTTTTTTCCTTGTCTCAGCCAACTACATTTGATATTTGATATGTCGTACCTCATGCTATTTCTAGGGGGTCTCTCATTCCCTATTTATAGCGATCCTTCCCCTATTAACATCAACAAATTTATTCTAGGGGATTGGTTTAGATGCCTTCTATACCTTGGTCCCATTTACTTCATTGGTGGGCAATCTTGGACCAATTAGAGAGAATAATCATTGCTCCTAGACTTGATCATTTATCACATGCTCGATGCCAACTCATTATCACATCATTAAGATTCATACACATTGATGGTTCTGATGTTGCACTTCTAGTAAAATATCACTAGACATGTGGTTCTTGTCAATGTTATTTAAGACCTCATATGGGAGTATCCATTTAGGTAGCTCCCTACATGTTTTGACCATTGTTGGTTATAGAATTCCATCTCCATTTGTAGATACTGAGATGTGTTTTCCTTTACAATCCAAATATATCTTTCCAAATCCAACCCCACTCATTTACAATAGGGACTTTGTTAGTGCATATGTTCACCCCCTTGGGAAACAATGTTCCATGACTTGTGGCTAGATATGTTGCAATATTTTTTATTGAATGTATTTTGATTTGGACTCATGTTTCCATGATCCCATATTGTATTGTTCTATGAAATTTCCATGAAAATGGGCATGCCCACCACATTGATATGTGATCATGTATACACCTCACATAGTGGTTGTTTGTTCTGTAGGTGGTCTTCATTGTTTTTCCTTGAGAGGTCCTATTGAGGGGGACAGATTCCATTTTTCTCAACAGTAGGAATCATGCCCGAAGATGACACCCAATTATAATATTCTCCATTTGGGGTAGTGTGATTCTAAGAATTTTTGATCCAACAAGTTTTCGATGGGATTTAACCTGCTTCTGAAAATTTCCTTCCAACTATATGTCTCTTTTTTACTATTTAATTCTTTTTCTATTTAAATATGCAAAAAATGAAACTAACTTAAAGGACTGATTAGTTAAATTGAAGAAATCCGAGCCTAGGATAAACTTTAGCCAACGGTATGTAAAATACACCTGTGTTGGACTAATATTAGCAATAATACTACCATCAACCAAATATCATATATTATTTAGGAAATGAGAGAAATAATATGCATGAAACAATACATAAGAACATATTAGCCAAAAATAATTCTGCACATCACTTATATGTAACAAACTAAAGCATCGTCGATTTTTTACCAACATTCATTCAACATATGTTAATCATTCAAGATAACTCAAAATAATAATGATCATACTCAAAATGTTGTAGCTGAGAAACAAGACACAAAACAATCCACAGATCTATTCACATCCACAAATTTGGAAAAAAAATGTCTTTGGCTCTCTCCTAGCTTCTCAATTAACTGTAGCTTGAAATAATTCTCAACATCACCTATCAAGTTCATACAAAAACCATCCACCCCTAATTGCATGGCCGATATTCTTATTTATATAATGAAATTGTCTAAAAATAGCCTTTTAGTCTAGTTCAAGTAAAGAAAACAAAAGTGATGTGGACTAATCCACATGTATTCTTCCAGTTATCCTTTAGTCACCCAAGTGATCACTACATATGGTTTTCGTTGTCATAATTGGACCACCAGGTGAAGATATCCTCACAAGTGTGTACGTAAGGGAATCAATGTTGATCCACAGGTGTTCTGAGCACCTCTTTCATCTCCATCACATGCTACCTGATTTTTTCCATCCTAGAACCCAAGTATTGTAGGACCGATGATGCCCTCGTCGGGCCTTCCAAAATATTTCTTACATGCCCTCTCACCAAGATTTTTATCTGGAGAATATCAAAATCATATTTTTGGTCTCTATCAATGTTTTGTTTGATTATATCATTGAGATATATGAAGTTTTCGGGTGATCCAAACTCAGGGAGCTAAATATCTCTTATTTTCTCCCAGTTTATGAGACACTCCTCCCACCTTTCTTGCATATTTTTTTGGAGGTTCCACAACTTCCTGGGTCCAATACTCAACTGCCCTCTATATTCTTTCTATGCTGTCATCTGTGAACACTCTGATGCCATGTTCTTCTTCACCTTTTCCCTTTTTTATTTGCTTGAAGTACTCGATTTCGATCAAATCCCTGTGTGCCCTTTCAGACCATCTCAGCATGTATTTGTGTGACACCAGCCCCAATAGCGTCTCCTCTTGGTAACTTAACTCTCAGGCCATGAAAATGTCTCTTTCTATCTTGAAACAATTGTATTCTTGTAGGAATTCAGTCCTCAGAACGATGACTTGCTAAGTGGTATTTTGGTAGTACTGGACCTGGTGTTTGAGGTGTTCAAGTTCATTTCTCATATCCTATGATTCCCTTTAATCCTCTTTTGCTCTGTCGATGGTGGCATGATATATGGCCATCCATTCTCCTATTAATTCACTCACTTTGGCCTGCTTGGCATCAAACCAATTTTCCTTAGTAGTCACAACTATAACATTGTCCAAAGTGAGCTTTCTCTTTCTTCTTGTCCTTTTCACCACTACTTGTATTTTTCTGTCATATTATATAACTTGGACATCTGCTACTTCATAAACTAGTTTTGGGATCTGCTGGTCACCCCATGATAGTATGTTGCATATGCATCCTAGAGTGTGTAAGTGATCCATGATAGGTTCTTTACCTTTATCTGCTACTGGTATTTGACCACTTCTTTCTCCTTTCTCAACCTACTCTTTTCTCTTGGCTTGGCACTGTTGAATATTGTTCTATACTACTGGTTGGTTCTGTCTCTACATCTGTTGATACCTCCTTTGTTTGCTCTAGGTTTGTAGTATTTTTGAGTACATTTTCTGTTGTTACTGGTCATGGTGTCACTTCTTTAGGTGAGAAAGTAGTTGGAGGATCAATCAAAGTTCCTCCACTCAATGGAACAACACCTTGTTATTTATGTCCATCGTATTTAACTGTGTCCCCACCAAGCCATTCTATGGTGTCTGTACCTTTTTCACTCTCTTATTTCTCTGGGGTATTTTCTTCTGGATAAAACTCTTCACTTTCGTTTTCACTCTTATCGTCTTGAGCCTCTCCTTCCTTTGATGGTTGTGACCCCAATTTTTATCGAGTCATTGTTATAGAAAGATTTGCCTCACCATTGCTATCTTGCACATAGGGCCTTTTTCCATTTCCCTATGTAGACTTATCATCCCTTTTTGATGAATCCAGAGCTAAAAATATACATTTTTCCACATATACGCGCCCTATCAGCTATACAACAAGCGTATATGCAAGATGCTCCGCTACAATCCGCGTACATCGAGATTTGTGCCAAAAAATACAAAAATGGAGTTGGGTTTCCATGTCATGACAAGAGATCTCTGATCCTTGGCCTTCGATGTAGTGGAAACATTCCGACTCGACCCTTAAATTGCATTTTGAAGGCTATAAGAGCACAATTTAGAGCTATGGAAAAAAGGAGAAAGCATTCAACTTTGAGAGAAAAGTTACTCTGGAGAAATTACTTCATATTGAGTTTGCATCCCTTTGTCCCTCAAGTCTGAACACAATGTTCAACCCCCAAGATATTTCCCTATTGCTGAGAGAACCTCATTGTCTCTCTCCTTTGAGCTTGCCTTTGGTGGAGGATTGAAGTGGTGGAGGCCCAGTTGGAAGGAACTTGGTTTCTTGGTTTCGAACCATGCTGACACATAAGTCTATAATGTTGACACTTCTGTTGATCAATTATTAATAGAAATACTCCTTTCCCGTCCTATTGGTATCATGCAAATATTTGATTATTATCCATGGGCATGTTTGTAATGTTTATTAATGGATTATGCTATCTGATGTGATAACCCATTTACATTATCACTACATAATTGCTTTGCTTGTTTGTTGGGAACTTATTGCAGTTATAAAGATTTGGGTCGGAGCGCTCAATGGTGGAACATCATCAAACGTTGGATCGAGGTAGGCCTCTTTTTTATCTCGCACATTAGTTTATATAGCATACAATGGAATTGAGTTGATATCTGCTATCATACCTGTTTGTTGTCATTTACCCTTGTCCATAGAGAGTTTTTCCCTCGTAACAGAAATAACGACTCCACTGGGGATAGATCTTCCTTCTAAGGGTTGAAGTACTTTTTATTCTTCCATCGCTCTTTTTCCTTTGTGTTTCTTGTTGTATCACTGCTTGGCAGATTCTGTTCACTCTGAGTCTGAGTTTTCATCCTTTTTTTCCCTTACCTGGCCTTGTTTTAAAGCCTGTACGCTCCTTTTTCCTTGACATTTGCGTACACACGTGCACTGCCTCTCCACAAGATGTGTATATATGCACTATTCTCTTGAACAGTCGCGTATACCACTTTTCCTTACTTGTTTTCTTGGTTTAGTGACTGCTGGGTGAGTTTTGATGGTTGCTGAGACTTCTTAGGTCTCTGTAGTTCCTGTTGAGATTCTCTAGATTGACAGGAAGCTTGTTGGGAGTTGAATTTATGGGAGTAGTCTTTCTCATTGTTTTTCATTTTTTGATTTGTCCTTGAACCCTGGGCTATTTGCTTGGCTGCTTGATATTCTGCTTGAGTTATTTCATTTATACACAGTAGAATTTATATATCAGGTTGCTTTTCAGTCCATGCATTTTCTCTTTAATATATTGAAAATACAAAAAAATAGGCATTTTGCATTGGTTAATGTTTTTTTGTCTTTGAACCTTTATCATTAGCTTAGTACATTTAGCAAAACATTACATTTTACTTCTGAATTGCAAAGTTGAGATTGAAAATTGCACTGTTTTATTAGCATATCATCCATTGAAAATTTAAAGGTAGACTTTGCATTATATTCATATTTATCTTTTGCAGAGTCATAACATCATGAGTTTCGTTTCCATACCCTCTTGAGTAATCATGGCCAATAAAATTTATGCTTTAAACTAAAATTGATTAGTCACGATTTTATTTATAGAGTGCACAAACTAGCCTAGGATTTAGTGCCTTGAAATAGAATTTTGTGATTGAACTTCTCCAAGGAAATTAAATTGACATATGTGTCTGAGATAGGGAGTTGAGAAGTCCATTGTATAATTGGTAATATTAGGAGGCTCCGCTCACACCCGAGTTAATCACAAGGTTGTGTGAAGTTAGTTGAAGGAATATCCCCTGGATACTCACCTACCATCAGAGATATTTATGTGGATTTATTCATATTTGGGGATCTTGCTAGTACCCATACCTCCGTGAGAGGTAGTGATTTCAAGGTTTCATCTTTGCTACCCTGCCCATACGGTGATCTAGACTTATGACTTCTCGCCTGTGCATCAGTTATACAATGGTTTATTAGTTGTTTGACTTAGGTATCTCATAGGTTACTTGCAGGGGTTATTCTGCTTATACCCTGGGTTAGATATGGGTCGGACAACACAAAAACTTTATGGAGGATTACCTCTCCGGCGGGGTCTGACCAACTGGTTGTTAATCCCACGAGGCCCCCTATAAGTAATTCTGTTACCTCCAAAATTTAGCGGGGAGTCTCAGGTCCTTCTTGGACGAGACATACCTTCTTTAGCGAGGGAGGCCACTCAACCACTTTAGCCTGTTTGCATGCATATTGGCCTTTTGACATTTTGGTATGCTCTTTGATTACTAGTTGACCATAGGATTTCATGCTGAGTCTTTTTTATCATGGATAGTGGAGTTCCTTTTTCTCCCTCATTTATTGCTACCCCCCCCATGACATTCATGGGGAAAAATTTGTCCACTTTTTATAATGGTATGCAAAATTATGGTACTCAGTCAATGCCTTGGGTCTCTGATCATTTTTCTCATGGTATGTCTGATATTTCTTCGCACTTGCCATCCTCTATCTTGCCTCCTTATGCGAATACAAGTTTTTGGTTTGGGGGCATGAAGCCTCCTTCTTATCCCTCTCCATTTGGTGGGAGTCATATCCTTCAAAACCCTCTTACAGTAGGAGGTTGGAATATTCCTTCCTACGAATCCATTATGCGAGAAATAAGTGCCCAATTAAGAAATCATTATACTTGTTACACTCCGTCCACTTATCCTTCTTCTGCTATGTCGGTTCCTACGAACACTTTTCACATGGAGGACCTTCATCTGCTCTCTGGTGTTTCATCCAGGGGGAATTATTTTTATAGTATGGGAAAACCCCCTCACGAAGTTCCTTCATCTGAGGGAAACATATATCCTCACATGAGTAACCCTTGTCATGTCGCTTTCTCTTCACAAGCATCTTCCTCAGTGTCCATGCCCCTACAACCCTCTATGAATCAATATGGAGAAGGATACTATCCTACTAATAAGGGACAGGGTGTAAACTGGGATCCTTCCTGGCCTGCAATTTCTCAAAACCAGTCTTTCCTTGGACCTTGGTCTCAAATGCTGCAATTCACCACTGCCATAAGTCCAGTCACTTGGTGTCATACCAACATTATATCACCAACCTTTGATAGGCATGTTGGAGATTGGTTGACAACCTCTGCAAGTCATGTTGAAGACCCGTAACCAACCGCTGCAAGTCATGCTGGGGGCACATGTTTGGTCACTGCTAGTCACACTACACATCCATCACCAACCTCTGCTAGTCATGTTGGGGATCCGTCACCAACCTCTGCTAGTCATGTTGGAGATTTTCTACTAGCCTCTGCAATTCATGCTGGGAGCACGTCACCAGCCACTACAAGCTATGTTGGAGGCATTCATATGAGTGAGAATCCTAGACGTCTTAGACGTAAGCCTAGATTCCTGTGCATGACTTGTGAAGGAAGTCACCTTACTTGTTTGTGTCATGTTACTGCTGGGATACCAGAAATGTGGGGCTCACCTAAGGGCCCTTCGGGTTCTAAGGAATATATGGTTTCATAACAATCCATTCCTTCTTTGGTTGATACAACAATCATGCCTATGCAATCTTTGGATGACACGGCTTTCCCTTTAGGGGTTGATGCATCCTTTGACCTTTTTGTCTCACATCTCGTTCAACCTGTGGTCGTGTCGATGCAATCTTCGATCGACACCTATCCTATGTTTGAGGGTGATACACCTCTTGACCTTGTTGTCTCACATCCTATTCAACCAATGGTTGAGGAATTGGTCATATCGATGCAATATTCAATCGACCCCACTCTTCTCTTAGAGAGTGACGAGTCTAAGGAAGCGGTCGCGCCAATGCAATTTTTGGTCGATCCCGCTCTTCTAGTTCTGGTTCTATACCTTCTATGCCATGCCCTTAGCATTTCTATTACTTCACCTTCTGAACAAGAGAGAGTTTTACTCTTCCTGAGTTCTCTCCCTCCAAGTCTTGATGAGGTTCCCTTTGTTTGGGATGGTCTGGTGGGGTATCCAATGCCTCCGCCTATGTCTTCTCCAAGAAGAGACATTATCCGATATAACTCGGAGACGATAACCTCCATTAGCACTTTTTCCTCCTCAACTTGGAGAGATTTGGGTCTTCCCGAGCTTGTGTCGGTTCTTCGTAAGATACCGACATTCCATAGAAGGTCTGCACGGGAGCCTTGGCCTCCCCCGTGGCTTTCCAGCGAGAATCTCCCTAATGAGTCTTAGTTAAGCTCTTTTCCGAATTGTCTAAAAACTGAAAATATTTCCTAGTTATTTTTCCCTTTCACACTCGTTAAACTAGACTTGAAAGGTCATGAGGCTTAGTTAAGCTCTTTTCTGACTCGTTATCAAAAATATAAAAGATTGACGAGTGAACTTGTCTTTTTCACACTCGTAAATTGGATTTGAAAAGATGTCTATTTGGGACAAGTTTACCCCTTTTTCACAAAAATTAGACTATAATACATAAAAAAAGATATTTTTTGGCGTTAAGTTGTGATTGCATCTCATGCCCTTGCTTGTAGTATTGATCCTTTAACCAGTTCTTGTTTTGCGCTATAAACCGTTTCCTAAGAAGTTTTTCATCCTCAACCAATAAGAGCCTTGTTTATATCCTTCACAATTTGACACCCTATACCCTGGAGGAAACATCACCCTGAGTGTCCATATCCCACATGCATTTCCTTGCATTAAGCATAGGTATGTCCCACTGCTGGAACTAGTTTTGCTTACTTGCGACACTCATTTCCTCCTCTGTATCATAGAATTCATTTGTTATGAAAAAACAAAAAAATATGGGCGGGAAGGGATTACTATATTATAATTGGTAGCAGTCGTGTCGCCTTTGAACATAACACAAAATTATTGAGTCCTTGTGTCATCATAATTTTGGGTTTTAGCATGGACTTAGGAAGATGATCTCATTACAGATTTTTGTCTACCGACTGGTTACTCTTCCAATCCCTATAGAGAATGTTATTGATGCCTCCTGCATCTAATAGTCACATCATTGAGTCTATGCTGCCAAATTCCACCATATGTATCATTCTCTTATTCAAAGGAAGTCTCACAACCTACGTCGACCACTCCTCTGAAATCTTGACTTTGCATGTCGACCATACCCTCAGTTTGTCTCAGAATCACATGATACTATGGTCTTATCATGCACCTTGGCCCTACTTGCATCATCAGTAGGCCACCTTGAACCCAGTAATTGACATTTCATCATTGGTAATTGACTGGGTGGTTTCCCTTGTGTTCGACGGAAATACATCTATTCACACTTTGGGATTTGTGCAATGTCTTGGATGCCATTATCCTTATTGATGGTTTCCTCGCCTTTGTCAGAAGTTTTCATCATTGGATGCTATTCAGAGGGTCATTTTTCGTGTACTGCTTGCATTTAATACACGTAAAAGATGCACAGGGTCGTTGGTTCGTGAACATGTTATTCATCCGATCTCCACCAAATCATGAAGCTCCTACTTTGTTCCTCGCACTGACTGATGAGAGATGCCTTAATTCTCTCCTTTCAATGGGTTTCTTTCCATCGATTTCAACTCATCTATTATGGATATGGGACCTAGAGTTTTATGAGTACTTTGAGGCTTGCAGTCATTAGTGGCAGGCTCTCTTTCCATTGACATATGGGAATACATCAATGTCTCCTAATCAATGGATTTCTCAAGTATTCGACACTGACTCCTTTATTCACACTTGTAGGAATGTACTCGGTGCCTTGATACGTACTTTCATTATTGGCAGGCTGTCTTGTGATTGTTAACGATATACCTCAATGACTGGTAATCAAACAATGTCTCATTTTGTTTGACCTCAACTCCTTTATTCACATGATGAAGACTTGCACCCTTGGCGGATAGTGTAGAAGACTTGAAGACATCACTATGTAGCCGCAACTTTCCTTTCATAGGACTAACAACTGTTCGACTTTAGTGATCATGGGAGATCATATTGTACTTCATGGTATACAGATATCTTTAGATTGATTTTGAGACTGGTTTTCACTGGGTCTTGTTCGTGACTATGACAACTTTTTGGCATATAACCACAATTGTATCTGCCTATTCATGGCCACATACACTTACTTGGTATATTTTCCGCATGGATCTGCATTGTATTCTTGGAAGCCATGTATGAAAATTCAGTACATAATGTAATGAGAAATCAAGTTCGTCTAGCTAGTTCTCTACCACTCCACTCATGGGTTATTTATAATGTATTTCGGCCATCGCAGATACTCCTCTGATCTCACACATTAGGGGGCATCTGTTATAGCAAGATTTGCCTCACCATTGCTATCTTGCACAGAGAGACTTTTTCCAGTTCCCTATGCAGACTTATCATCCCTTTTTGATGAATCCAGAGCTAAAAATATACATTTTTCCACATATACATGCCCTATCAGCTATACAACAAGCATATATGTAGGTTCCTCCACTACAACCCACGTACATCGGGATTTGTGCCAGAAAATAAAAAAATGGAGTTGGGTTTCCATGTCACGACAAGAGATCTTTGATCCTTGGCCTTCCATATACTTGAAACGTTTTGACTCAGCCCTTCAGTTGCATTTTGAAGGCTATAAGAGAACAATTTCAAGCTATGGAAAAAAAAGGAGAAAACATTCAACTTTGAGAGCAAAGTTACTCTGGAGAAATTACTTCATATTGAGTCTGCATCCCTTGGTCCCTCAAGTCTGAACACAATGTTTAGCCCCCAAACTCTTTCCCTATTGTTGAGATAACCTCATTGTCTCTCTCCTTTGAGATTGCCTTTGGTGGAGGCCTAGTTGGAAGGAACTTGGTTTCTTGGTTTCGAACCATGCCGACATGAGAGTTTGTAATGTTGACACCTCTGTTGATCAATTATTAATAGAAATACTCCTTTCCCGTCCTATTGGTATCGTGAAAATATATGATTATTATCCATGGGAATGTTTGTAATGTTTATTAATGGATTATGATATATGATGTGTTAACCCCTTTACATTATCACTATATACTTGCTTTTCTTGTTTGTTGGGAACTTATTGCAGGTATAAAGCTTTGGGTCAGAGCTCTCAATGGTGGAACATCATCAAACGTTGGATCGAGGTAGGCCTCTTTCTTATCTCACACATTAGGTTATATAGCATACAATGGAATCGAGTTTATTTTTGCATTCATACATGTCTGTTGTGGTTTACCCTTATCCATAGAGAGTTTTTCCCTCGTAACAGAAATGCCGACTCCATTGGGGATAGAGAGTTTTTCCCTTGTAACAGGTTCTAGCTAATCTACCTGTACTTGTTCTGTGCTTAGATTTAACTGACTGTTTCCTTTCTCTAGTGAGATTCCTCTTAGAGGTGCCTGCTCTGTCTCCCTTGTATTTACTTCCTCTTCAGTCCCCCTTGGCTGCTCCAATCCTCCAATTTCTATATTTTTCCCATGTTCACGAAATATTCTTTCATCTTCTTCTAGGAGTCTTTCTCCTTTATCCCTCCTTGCTACTTGTTCTTTACTTTCCCTTCCACTTTGTGCCTGCACAACTTCTTCCTTTATTTTCTCTATCAATTCAACCTGCTCATCCATTGTCATGGCCTTAAACCGAGTCAAGTCTGGGTTGGATCTCCTTTGAAGGAATTCTTTCCACTCTTGTGCACTTTTGATGAAAATTTCACCATCAAAACAATCATGTGCATATGGCCAGTAGGACACCACCTTCCCAACATGTTTAGATACTAAATATTTAGGATCATTCTTACGATGTATACCCATTAGGAAGTTGTATTCTAAATGGATTAGGACTTCTTGCTTTGCCTGCATGGCATATTTCACAAAATAATATCCTATTTGAAAGCCATATGGGATAACTTCTCTCTTCTTTTCCTTCACCAATGAAGCATTTAAGCCTTGAAAAATGGATTGATATCATACCTCTCCTAGAACCATTCAGTCTGGAACATAGGCAAGAAATAAATGGGGAGGTCCACTAGCTCCAAAAATTCTAAAATAAATTCTTTTCTCCTCGAGGTAACAGTGTCGAATCAGAGAGATTATCCTTTTGGTAGACATAGAGAGTATTGGGAATACTTGTTTGAAAATGATGAAATACAACCTGGCCAACAACTCATCACATATCATGGCATATGTTTTCTTGTATCTATTCTTCCATAGGGCCCTAAAATACACATGAACAATTAACTCTGATACATCCCAACTCAAACCCATCAATGGAAAGATGTTCCTATCACACATTACATCTAGTAAATAATATTCCATATAAAAGGAGGGCACCTCTCTCGACTTTGGTTTATGAGCCTGTTCTATCCTAGTACTCAATTGTTTGGAAACAATGACACCCCAATTGAAAACACCCCTCAATATTTCCACTATGTAGGCTAGAGGCATCCAAGCTTCAAAAAACTTAGAACACTATTTATTCTCGTATAAATGATAGATTAATGCCATTAAATACATGTATGGTTCTCTTAAGTTTACAATGATATACCATCTCGTGGCTCTGTTTAAAAACTTTATGTCCTCTTTCCACTAGGATGATAATAGTCTACTGGTATTTTTCTTTTCATAAAATTCGACCATGAAATATGTGTTTAGTCTGACTTCAGTTTCTTTGAGATTTTAGTACTTGTTTACTTCCACCGAGAAAAATACTCCCACACATTGTCCTTCCACATCATTTATCAGACATTTCTCGAAATCAGTGTGGTTAATTATCCATTCTAAAGTCCCTATGCAGGGTAAGACAAAGGTCCCGGGGGAAACCACGTGCAATAGAGAGAATTTGATGTTTGGGAAAACTTGACCATCTAGGACTCTAACCTCTGCGTTGTTGTGGGGTGTAAATTTTGGAAATTTTGAATGATATATTTTATTATATAAATCATTCAAGGAGATCAAGAGTACCTTGGATGCAGTTCCTAAATCAATATCCTTATATAGTGGTGTCTAGGTGGGAGCCTTCTTCTATGAAATTCAAATTACTGGCTCCACCTTGGGAATGGAATCCGATTCCTCAATTGCAGATGGACTCGAGGCTTCACCAATCTGTATATTTTTCCCTTTTGGATTTTTTAGGGATTGTCGGGTCGTTGGTCTGCGAGGCGACTTTTTTACTAAATAACAAATATATTTTTGTTAAATTCATAGTTCATTTGTAATTGAGAGATATAAAATAATTATAACACTTAAAAGGGCATACCTGGATAACAAATCGATAATTAAGCTCAATACTAACCGGTTTCAGTCACTACACCTAGAGTTTCAGTGATACCCAAATTATCTCGTGTGCTACGTCTGGTTCTTGGAAGCTCATTGCTACAAGATTTATCTCAAACATTCACCAGGAATAATGCCTAAGCTAATGAACATTTATACTCACATACCTTAATTCCTATCAATCAAATTGGTTATTTAAATTCATGGAGTACGATAATTGTCTGTAAATATTAGGAGATTAAATGCGTCACCTACACCACGTTCACCATAAATGAATTATGTCGAATGACAACGCAAGGAGACTATTATATTAGCTCATCAGTGATTTTGAATCAAAATAATTTGACATGCAATAAACATTTATGCTAGGATGTGAGCTCGTTGGTGGTTCAAACTATTTCGTAGCGCTGTGTATCCAGTGATCCTAATGAAACCTTATGTGAAAAATCCCTCTTTTGTTATCATTATGTGGCACCTTTTTCAATGTGGTGAAGTGTTGCATGAATTGTGTAACGTGCGCATTGGAAGTACTAAATTTGACATGGTATATTTCCATTGGTCATCATATGGTGATATAATTGGGCGTGAATATAATTTCGGTAAAACCCTTGTGACTAACCAATTTCTCATTTAGTTTCTTCGATGGTCGGGATTATATGATGATATAACATAGATGGTCTAGATTAAAAGTGACCTTTAATGACTTCGGCCATTGATAAACACTTTTATGCATTGATAGGGTGATGTTGGGAGAGTGAGGGGTCGACTCCAATAGAACACTGGCGATCTATACAAAAGGGATTTATCTCTTGTCATATTCGATAGCTGAGCATATTTCATGTAGATGAATAGTGAATAATCAACGTCGGTCAAGGAGGCTTTCCCTTTTCAAATTTTTTCAAACTACCTCACGACTCACCGATGGATGATGGAGTTCATCGATGTCGATGGATTTTTTATAGCTTTACATTTTGACTGTGTAACAAGATTTACCTACACATCGATGAACTCGAAAACCATATCTGCTGACATGACGATGCTGACATGGAAATAACATGGTTACTTGGATAATGTGGCAGATGAGGTGATAGTACAAGTGTTAACATGGAAACTAATGTATCAAAGATGATGTGGTCATTCATTAAGATGGGATTGATAAAAACTATTCTAGGGTACTAACGGTTAGGATTGACTTAATATTGGTGGCAGACAACCATGATAATTCTTCTTGGTTCAGAACATTGGCATCGAGGATCCTAGGCTTTCCCCTAAATGTTTTACAACATTCAACGATGACAGTCGACGACCGATGAATGTCGGTGATCAACGATTTTTCCTGCTTGTTGCGAATTTTTTACATGGGAACGATCGACGCCCAATAGTGCATTGATGATTGGAAAAAGAGTCTATCGGGAGTTGGGAAAGTCAAGGATTTGAGAGGGGTTTCTACTTATCTTTAAAATAACTAAGTCTCAAACCCATTTCTCTCAATAATGAAGTTAAATGTGCCTCTTGTTGAGTAAAAGATATGAATTGATCTTACTCAAGAATTTTCAGACTTTACTTGGCTAAAGAAAAGTAGATGGGAATATCACCCTATGTTTATAGCCAACAAAAATAACATCCTAACTCACAAGTATTAGTTACGAGTGCTTAGTCTAGTCTTTTATCAACAAACAATCTTGCTGGAAATTCACTTTTGATGTAATTTTCTGAATATATCAGTTGCTGAAGTAAATGTAAGAATACAAGTAAAGACACCAAAAGGATAATCAAGATATATGAGACATAAATAAATCCTTTATTTCATCCCAATTCACCAAAGAGTCATTTCTTTACAGAATATCATACATAAATCTTGGACCAAAGTCAAACTTAGAAATCCCCAATGAAACATACAAAAGGACCTCTGATAGAAAACCAAAATTGAACTCTAAAAGATGGATCAACTTGCCATAGATTGCTTCCCACTCAACTCTGCACAATAGCCTTTATCGGTCATGAAAGTTAATTCACAAACATATAAGTCTACACAGACGATCAAAGATAGATAAACACCTCTAAAGAACAAGTGTCTGGATGATTTGATTCAACCCTGAATATTGCTGTCTACAATAAGAACCTACTATCACAAAAGAGAATTAGGTTGTGATGAATATATGAATGAATGAAAGCTGAACTATATCAACATAAACTCAAAGAGAAAACCTTAGCATGCTTGTGCTTCTATCCTCCTCTGTCCCTCCCTCCCTCCCTCTTTTCTTTTAACAAGTTAGAATTGGTTAGAGTAGTTAAACCAACTCATTAGTTAAGTTAATTAAAAGACTCAACTAAATTTAGTTAGGGGGAAAGGTAATAATCATAATAAGGGTCATAAATAAATAATAACTAGTAGGTGGGATCCCTTGTGACTCCCTTTAGTTCATAATAATCATATCAATCATAACATTAACCATTAGTTAAGCAACACACCTCTTTGTGTCTCCCATCAACATATTCACTTTTGGCAATTTTAGCTCATGAAATTTGAAATTATCTTCAAAAATAATACTCATATATCCAAAATAAAACATGCTATCCAAAGATCCACGAAGTCAATAGTCATAAACAATAGATAAAATAAAACTCAAAAGCCATATTTCCTAATCTGTGATGCAAATTTTCCTTGGTTGCCGCTGTCACCTCTTGATTTTCTTGAATTTGCCTTAGGCTACGCAGAGACTTTAGGCTTAATCTCACTGATAATGTGGGAACAATCATCCCTCAAATGCATTCGTGAAGACACAGATTTGTCAGAGTCATTAGAGGGTGAGGAAGGGGCAACAATGGATTTTCTTTTATCAAGTGCATGATGGGCTTCAGTCTTCAATATCTTTCTAGCATGGGAGGATTTCACTGGCATGTGGTTAGGGGTAGCTTGGATGATGGGGTTAACCAGTGGAGGAGGAGGCAAAGACAAATTGGGCCAGCGACGATGTTGGGAGACTACCGGGTGGGCAATCTCCTGCCATCCATCATTTTTAGGGACCTCAGGATGTAAGGAGACATGAGGAGGTACAGGGATACCAGGGGCTTGCTGGGCTTGGAAGGGAGGCATTTCCAGCCTAGGTTGGACTATTCCCTACCCAATCCAATTAAAGAATCCCGCATGAAACAATTGGCCAAGCCCTTCTGAATCAACATCAAAATGTATGGAGAACCTGGGCCTTCCTGGGCCTCACTTTCAATTACCTCTACCTCTGTTTCCTCGGCCATGGCTTCCACGACTGAAAAAACACATCCTGCATCCATGATCAATTATAAAATAGTATTTTAAATAACCATGCATGACAAATCTTAAAAATATGAAATAGTTTTGGCTCAGAATGTATCAGAATAATGCAATCCAATCCATACAAATTGTTTTACTATTAATCAACGAGCAAGGGGGTGGAACAAGTCCTTGGGATATGTAAGGGGTTTGTAATGAGCGAAAATATGATACAATGAAAGGGAAGACAACATGGTCACTACTCAATGAAAACAACAATCAACTGTTAAACAACCAATAAAACCTCACTCTTATCTACACAAGACATTGTCACTTTCATCCAATTTAACACATAAATTCCCTTGACTGTAATCAATCTTAGAGCAGGGGGTGAAAAAATGAAATGGGAAGGTGATAGGATTTGTAATTAGCGGAAAATGAGATAATGGGAGGGGAATATAACAATTACTGTTCATGAAATTAATCAAGTGATCCATAAAACATTCTGCAGTAAGACTAGATGCACCAACCAACAATCATCATGACCGAATACAAATTCCTGTGTATTTAACTAGTTCACTATCCAAAATATCCAACACAGTGCCATCACAAAATAGTAAGTATTCCACATAATTTGTAAGAGGTTCTGTTCCCTTCCCTTTACACATTCAACATTTTAAAACAATTCACAGACAATACCCAATTTCAATATGTAGGCATCAACATCAACTACTGCCATGCATTTCTTCAATCCATAACTATACCCAAAAGTCATGTTTTCAAAATAATAATGAAGTCACTATTAATACAATAGAGCCCATCAAAATGCAATGATATTCGTTCACGTATATATGAAATAATCAAAATAACCAAGATCAGATTGTCATGCTCGAAAAGACAATTAATCATACAACCAACAACCACCATTTAGAGATAAGATATGACGGAGTAATTTTCTCAGGAAAAATAGTTTTGCCACTGTAAAAATGAAACAATTCAACGTGACTTAAAATATGGGCCACTTATCCAACACGACTGTCATCAATAACACGCCTACCTTAACCAGTGGTCAATTTCGATAATTAACATGTTTAAAACTCTATGGGTATCTCTGAGTATAAAAACAAGTCATCCATACTACACATAGTGCACAACTAACAAAGCTCCATGGTGCAACATTTCTACTTGATGCAACAACACATAGCCATGATAATAACTCAAAATATCGTGCTAAGTTATCAATTGCTTGGATTTAGTTAGCTGCAATCGACTATACTGTGCACACTCAGGTCTATGCAACCAACAAGCACAAAGATGCATGGGATATACTTTCTATAGTTATCCAATTCAGTAGTCATTTGGCCCCAAAGAAAACCATAATTACCATGCCCATTATTTTACCTTGCAAAACACCATACAAAGAATGCGACATGTGTGAAAAACACCAAACATTCGTAACCAATGCCAACCATCATCCAAATCACCATAAGTGAAATTATTAGTGACAACATATCAATCAATAATTCACCCCTGTGGGAGAAAATCAATCAACCGAACAAGCTGTGGTAGCTATGCATACCTGCGCATCCAATAGAATAGGGGAAGAGGCCCTTCCAATAAAAATACTGAGTATTAATATAAGGATAGTGACTGTATTATGTGAAAGTGAAATTGGCAATGAAGGGTTTATCTTTATTATCACAGAAGCAGTAACCAAAAGCCAGACAAACATGATTGTCATAGACCAACTAGGTGAGTCCATATTCAAAGTAACTGACCATACATTCAAACCACAATAAACTGTAGCAACTTGACAGTCATGACCGTCTCCTTTATAACACTCCAGGCTAGAGGGTTAAGGTTCTATTATGTAGCCAACCTCGGGGAAAGGAGCCAACTTCTCGTAATGGTGGAACCTTCGAGGCCAATGACACACACTGAGACGACCATGACTCATTCACGACAGGTACAAATTCATGAAAGGGGCCATAGCCGAAAGGGTAGGTCTCTAGTCTTGCCTGGGAAAGGTTTTTTAACACATGTAGGGTATAACCCTCACGCTCTTCGGTACAATCACAACACAGAGGTGAAGACATGGTCGAGGAAGAACATGAACCCCATTTTGTGACCTCTGGTGGTGCAATCAACAAATTTTGAAGTGAACAAACATACTGACGCAGAGAACCTCCGAACATTAAACCATGAAAGCCAGAGACTGTACTAGTCACAACGCATGAAGATAGCTATCCACCCAAAGCTAAAAAAGAACCCTCCAACTAGACATCAATGATAACAAAGAGATATCACCCAGGAAGACCAATAACCTCGACGAACTCAAAAATATTGCAGGAAGAACCATCCATTTTTCATTCAAACACCAAAATTTTCACACTGTTGCAATGCTTAGGAAAAACAAAAACCCATACACTTGAGCCGATAATCATTTCATAACTAGAGCAAAGTTAAGAATGGCCAAAAAAAGGACATACCTGTTAATCGAAATCCTTAAGACGAGAGGTGGCCAAACAATTTCCACGCTGCTACAATTCCAGAGCATAACCAAAGAAGAACAATCGAACAATAACTGATTAGGGTGGTGGCCAACTTGAGGAGTAAAGATGACGTGCAGTAAATGCACACCGCCTCCACCAAAAAATGCATTAACTCATCAGTACATGCCAACAAGCCCTTCATTAAAACCATTAATTTAAAATTGATGTTGGAATCCACATCAATTTCTTGCTAATTGTGCTATCCACATCATATGTCCCATTTCTAACTTTACCATATTGCATGTCAACTATACAATCTAAGAGATCATGTATAGAATCACCACCAATAAAGCGATCAACATCAACTTGTACCATAGCGTAATCATCATGCATATAGACTATATAACTCAAATAAAATCGCAAAGCCAATAACTTCCATGAGCCACCAACCCTCATACCATATGTATATCGGCTACCAATTCCATTTACCAATGCATAACCATTACCATTATGACCCGATCAAAAGTGCCAACAACATTTCACCATATGCATATAAAACATGTAATTTGATAAGTTTCATGGCCATTTTCTTCCTAGCTAGGGTTATTTTATATCAAGAAGGATTTTCATGCATGTGGTATCGTTAGAGCTTAGGATAGCTTCAAAATCTTCCCTTGCAATCATCTCTCATCCCCTTCAAATTATTTGCATGTGGTATTGCTGAATTAGGTCCCTTTTGCACTAGTTATAGTGTTTTGCCTTTCTCAACACTGCCTTTCATATAATTTCACTAACATGTTTGTTGTGCAGGTGCAAGAAGAACAAATGCCATGAATAAATAGCAGGCTATAGTAACATGAAGAAACAACATCTCAAAAGCTCAACTCATACCAACAACAACAATATCTCATCAACCTTGTAGCTGTGTAGCACATCAAAAAAAAAAAAATGAGCAGATTTGACTTCGATAATTCAAGGGGGTCCCACCTATTAGTATTATTTAGTATTATAATTAATAGGAATTAACAACACTTTGCGGGCGAAAATACGTTGACGTTTTCAATCATCAACAAACTGGCGAATCCACAAGAATTTTTTTTTTTAGTGGATTTAGAACTCATAACTCATGGTTTCACAGACCAGGAACAATAATCTCAAGAAGAGATAACTTGAATGATTATGCAACAGGGGGAAGTGAACATATTTAATGGAACGATGATTGGGAATTTGGGAATAACTCATGAAAATTGTTAAGTATGAGGGGTTTTACCACTGTATTCATAATCGTTTGACTGGAATATGCTCTTAACCTTCAAGGAAGGAAACTTATAGACTTTCTCTTAAGATATAAATGGATGAAGAAATGGAAAGAAGAAGCAGGAAATAACCAATTCCTTGTAAGACATCAGTGGAAATATGCAACAATTTCAAGGGCCCTTCCAAGGAGAAATTATAATAGCTGTGTAAGCTTGATTGTTATTGACTAACAATGCTTTGTAGGAGTGTCACTGTGGTAGAATTGATCCAACATCCTATTTGGACAAAATAATAAAAATAATTGGAAGAAAAACATGACAGAAGTAAAGGTCCAGACACTAAAACAACAACAATAAAAGATAGAAATGAAAAAGGTAGCAAAAACCTTAAATTAGAAAGAATAAATCAAAGTACTGTAAAGCAGATAAAATAAGCACAAAAAAGAAAGCACAACTAGGATACTAGTGTACAAAAATCCAATAAGCTTTAGAACCTTTTCACGCTGGTCCTTCGCAATACTTCAAGCGAGGACTGTTAGTGCTGTAGGAAAACCATTTTCTCTGTAACTCTTTTAAAACTTATGAATTAGTGTCCATGAAAATAGTAATCTGGACATGGCTCAACACTTGAAATTCTGGTGTAATTATCATCCCTTTGATGCATACGATTAAATCACCAATATAAGCATGGAGACTGACCAATTCATTGAAATTTGTGTGTATAGGTCTTTTAAAGGCGATACTTGCATCAAATAAGTCAGAAGGCAGGCCGTCGTAAGACATAGTATCAAAATTAGTAATAAAAGTGGTTTTGTGAATAATTGCCCCTTCTACCTTGATTTTATTGCAACCACACAAACTGTCAAGTAAGGGCTCCAACTGTGACTCTACAACTTGTTGTAGACACATTTCCATACTGAGAGGAGGGAAAGGGTTCCTCATAATTGATTGCCTGAAAGTTTGAAGACTAATGTAGGCTCTAATATTATCAGTGGTCTTTGAAGCAAGTTCCCAATTGGAAACCCATTTAGGGTGGACTAAAAAAATTTCAGTGCGTAAGAAATCTCTCAACTCCCTTTGAAAGGCTGCATCCATTGCAGAGTTATCAAGTCCTCATTTTGTCTTAGTTGGTTTTATAGTATGATGAACAAAACCTGGATCAAAACCACGAAGATCCACATTAAACCATGAAAAAACATTTCGAAGTCCAAAAAGTAACTCAACATACCTCCTCTCTTCTTTATTAGAATCCCGAACATTGATTTTAACATTCGTTGAAGATCCAAGTGTCCTAATATTCATGGAGATATTTTTAACCACCTTCTTTTGTAACTCCTCTTCTTCCTGTTTTTATTTGTTGCCTACAAAACTTAAGGGAAACAAACTCTCAAGAGGAGTCAAGCCTTCAGAAATTTTATTATTTTCTACAGATATAATCTACTCGGGATTGAGAGGTTCATTTTGAATGACAACACAAATGCTTTCATTGTTGGGGATGGCCTTCCAGAATTCTTCGTCCTTAGAAATGTATGGGAGATGCAGAGATTGGAAAGCACAATCAAGCCAACAAGGCAAGAGCTACTGAGTAGGAGAGGCTACGATGACAACTAAATGATCAGCTATTGAATTCAACTCCTTCCTAACACGAGTGATGTTAAAAGATAGAAGGTTCGAGACAAGTGCCCAAAAAGTTTGGGAGTATTGTTCCATCAAATTGTCACTAGGAGAGCATGCCTTACGTATCAGGTTCAAAAAAATCTTAGAATTTATGAAAACCGAAAGGTGACCACAACCAATATTAAGGGCGTTCTCAATGCCTAACAACAAAACTTCGAATTCAACAACATTGTTCGAGGAAGCAAACTCCAACTTGTATGACAAATTATGATTTTTTCTTGCAGGGGAAACCAAGATAATACCAGCCCCGTTACCTTTTTTAGAGCATGAAACATAAAAGTGCATACGCCATAATTCATGATCTAAGTCAATTCTTTCTAGAGGAATATTATCCTCTTCAACAAAGATGGAATATACTCCTACGTTTTCTTTGATATGGTTTACGCTAGATTGCATAACACTCTTTATGTAGGGTGAAATTCTTCTCTAAGGACTATAATGTTCTTTCCATTCTGGGGAATGGATAAGCGTGTCCTTTCGAGTGAGAGGTATCCACTTGTTAGGTCTTGCCAATATCCCCCCAAGATAATTGAATAATTTCTCACAGGCATATCAATCACCTGAATCTTGAGGTTTGTCCTTATCTCAGGATGAACACATAAAACCAAGGTTACATCTTTAATCTCACCTATGGTTGTTTGTTGTAGACTATTATAGGAGAGCATGCTTTTGGCATTTTCGTTTGTACATAACAAGCCTATCTCTTCCATAATAATCTTCGACATGACACTTGGGCCCAAACCACCATCAATGAGGCAACAATGGGAAATCTTATCCATGATCTTTACATAAATGTAAAAACGAGGGTTTTTTACAAGGTATCTAAAATTATGTACACCTACTTTATTTTCAGAACAATCCTCTTCATCTAGCTCTCCAGAAAGATTGACTACAATAGAATCTTTTCCTTCAATGAATTGTTTCATATGCATCTATTTTTCAGGGATGATAACCATGTCTAGGAGGGTTGCATCTGCTTTGATGTTTGCCAATTGATTCAAGATATTGTATTTGGAAGAGGGGGGAGGAGGAGTGATTCCTTGTATCTCAGGAACTTTAGGAACCTGGGGCACAACAGTGGTTGGGAATGAACTCGGGCTAGAAGAACTGCGAGGGGGGTCAAATTTGCCTTTGGGGACATAGGCTTTGTTTCTAGTATTGATGACCATAACATCTTCTGGCTCGAAAAAATATAATACATCGATAGTAGTTCCTGGTATTTTACCAAATATATTATCTTTGGCACTCTTCTTTACCTCACATGTGGTCTCTTCATGGTTCTCCTCACAAAATTTACACCAACTCCGAGGCAACATAGCCTTAGGCTGAAAATTGTTTTCAACCGAATTTCTAAAGGGGGGTGTGGAAGAGGATGAAGCTCCAGGGGTGAGAGGGGAGACAGTTCCCTTCCTCTCAAAAGCTATCATACGATTTTTCATATCTTGTACTAGCTGCAAGAGAGTGGACATGTCTGTTTTTCTAATTGATTCCCCCTAGGGAAGACCAGTTCTCTCAAGATGTTCTTCATACTCTGAACAAGTATGTAGAGAAAAAATGATATTATCAATGGATTTTTCCTCAATCCTATGACAGTAGGAAGAAGGAAATGCATTCTATTAATGCATGAATGTGTCTTGGTTCTGTGGGTGGATACTTTTGGGGATTTGATTGTAAAACTTGTTGAAACACAAGTTGAAAGACTTGATGGTCTCACCATCTTTATAAGTGACGTTATTGTAATCCCTTAACTTCTCAGCATGGCTTTTGGATTTCCCATAAGTGGATCATAACCAATAGATTAACTCCTCCCAAGTAGACAAAATCTTAGGAGGAAGGTCAAAGAAATCAACTATAGCCTTTACTTCCAAGGAATTAACAAACAAGCACATGCAAGTGTCATTGTTGTTAGCCCCTATTTTATGACAAGCATTAGAAAATTCCACTATGTCTTCGTTAGTACTAACAATGTTATTTCCTGAAAACCTAGGCAAGTTCTCTTTAAACTTTGGAAGTGGACGAGTAACAGGTGCTAAGTTAAGAGGAGAATACACATGCCATGGTGTGGTTGTGGCATCCTCTTCGAACTGAAAAAGCCCATTCTTTTTATTGAATTTGGTGGGGTTTGTAGTAGATTGGACAGGGATATGATGGCTGTACAAGCTACCAATCACTGATGACGATGAATATTGGGAAGATGAAGGACTTCCGGTGCCACCCAAACCACAACTAGATTCCATCTTGTGGATGAGAGATGAGGGAAAGAAAGACGAGCTGGATGAATCAGATAAAGTCCTCCTTAGAGCACCTTGTTGGACAGATAACACTACGTTTCTTCTTCCTATTTCAATAATAGGATGGATTTAAGGTGACAAGCCTCTTCTTCTTCTAGAATCATGAGAATCTAAAGACATGAAAGAAAGGCCAAAACTGAAGAAACAAAAGGTTACTGCTGAATTTTAGGTTGCCTACGTCTAGCTTCCAATTGTTCTTGAACACTAATATCTCGTTCAATTGCTACCCAAGAATGGTTAAGCTCAACACAGGTCCTAGTAGTGTCTAAAATAGTATGAAACAGGTTCAAAGCAATGCTGGTCTGGTCTTGGAGACCGGGCTCAAGATTGGGCTGCCTTGCAACATGAATAGTCATGAATAGTAAAATACTCAAAGAATCAATAACAGAAAAAGAAAGATGTATCGATGAAAATCGAGTATAAAAATTTAACCAGAGAGGTATCGAAGATCTCCTCAGTATGGTTGCCAAATAAATGTTGAGGAAAAGATATGAATTAATCTTACTCAAGCATTTTCATACTTTACTTGGCTAAAGAAAAGTAGACAGGAATATCACCCTATGTTTATAGCCAACAAAAATAACATCCTAAATCACAAGTATTAGTTACGAGTGCTTAGGCTAGTCTTTTATCAACAAAAAAGCTTGCTGGAAATTCACTTTTTTATTTAATTTTCTGTACATATATCAATTGCTGAAGTAAATGTAAGAAAAAAAGTAAAGACACCAAGAGGATAATCAAGGGAGAAGAGACATAAAGCAATCCTTTATTTCATCCCAATTCACCAAAAAGTCATTTCTTTACAAAATCTCATACATAAATCTTGGACCAAAGTCAAACTTAGAAATCCTCGATGGAACATACAAAAGGACCTCTGGCAGAAAACCAAAACTGAACTCTAGAAGCTGGATTAACTTGCCACAGATTGCTACCCACTCGACTCTGCACAATAGCCTTTATTAGTCATGAAAATTAATTCAAAAACATACAAGTCTACACAGACTATCAAAGATAGATCAACACCTTTGAAGAACAAGTGTCTGAGTGATTTGATTCAGCCCTAAATATTGTTGTCTACAATAAGACCTTGATATCACAAAAGAGAATTAGGTTGTGATGAATATATGAATGAATGAAAGATGAACTATCTCAACATAAACTCAAAGAGAAAACCTTAGCATGCTTGTGTTTCTATCCTCCTCTATCCCTCCCTTCCTCTTTTCTTTTAACAAGTTAGAATTGTTTAGAGTAGTTAAACCAACTCATTAGTTAAGTTAATTAAAAGAATCAACTAAATTTAGATAGGGGAAAGGTAATAATCATAATAAGGGTCATAAATAAATAATAACTAGTAGGTGGGACCCCTTATGACTCCCTTTAGTTCATAATAATCATATCAATCATAACATTAACCATTAGTTAAGCAACACACCTCCTTGTGTCTCCCATCAACATATTTACTTTTGGCAATTTTAGCTCATGAAATTTGAAATTATATTAAAAAATAATACTCATATATCCAAAATAAAACATGCTTTCCTAAGATCCATGAAGTCAACAATCATAAAATAATAGATAAAATAAAACTCAAAAGCCATATTTCCCAGTCTATGATTCAACTTTTCCTTGGTTGTTTCTTTCACCTCTTGATTTTCCTGAATTTGCCTTAGGCTACGCAGAGTCTTTAGGCTTAATCTCCCTGATAACGTGGGAACAATCATCCCTCAAATGCATCCATGAAGACACAGATTTGTCAGAGTCATTGGAGGGTGAGGAAGGGGCAACAATTTCTTTTCCTTTATCAAGTGCATGATGGGCTTCAATCTTCAATATATTGCTAACATGGGAGGATTTCACTGGCGATTGGTTAGGGGCATCTTGGATACTGGGGTTTACCGGAGTAGGAGGAGGCAAAGACAAATTGGGCCAGCCATGATGTTGGGAGACTCCCATGTGGACAATCTTCTGCCATCCATCATTTTTCCATCCATCATTTTCATGGACCTCAGGCTGTAAGGAGACATGAGGAGGTATAGGGATATTGGGGGCTTGCTGGGCTTGGAAGGGAGGCCTTTCTGGCCTAGGTTGGATTATTCCCTGCCCAATCCAATTAAATAATCCTGCATGAAACAATTGGCCAAGCTCTTCTGAATCAACATCAAAATGTATGGAGAACCTGGGCCTTCTTGGGCCTCGGTTCCAATTACCTCTACCTCTGTTTCCTTGACCATGGCTTCCACGATTGAAAAAAATCATCCTGCATGCATGATCAATTAGAAAATAGTATTTTAAATAGCCATGCATGATAAATTTTAAAAATATGAAATAGATTTGGCTCAGAATGTATCAGACTCATACAATCCAATCCATACAAATTGTTTTACTGTTAACCAACGAGCAGGGGGGTGGAAAAGGGTCCTGGGATATGTAATGGGTTTGTAATGAGAGAAAATATGGTATAATGAAAGGGAAGAAGACATGGTCACTGCTCAATGACAACAAAAATCAACTGTTAAAAAACCAATAAAACCTCACTGTTATCTACATAAGACACTACAACTTTCATCCAATTTAACACAAGAATTCCCTTGATTGTAATCAATCTCAGAGAAGGGGGTGAAAAAATGAAATGGGAAGGTGATAGGATTTGTAATTAGAGGAAAATAAGATAATGGGAGGGGAAGATAAGGATTATTTTCATGAGATTAATCAAGTGATCCATAAAACATTCTGCCGTAAGACTAGATGCACCAACCAACAATCATCACGACCAAATAACAATTCCTGTGTATTTAACTAGTTCACTGTCCAAAATATCCAACACAATGCCATCACAAAACATTAAGTATTCCACATAATTTTTGAGAGGTTTTGTTCCCTTCCCTTTACACATTCTGCATTTTAAAACAATTCACAGACAATACCCAATTTTAATCTATAGGCATCAACATCAACTACTGCCATGCATTTCTTCAATCCACAACTATACCCAAAAGTCATGTTTTCAAAATAATAATGAAGTCACTATTATTGCAATAGATACCATCAAAATGCAATGATATTCGTTCATGTATATATGCAATAATCAAAATAACCAAGATCAGATTGTCATGCCCAAAAAGACAATTAATCATACAACCAACAACCACCATTTAGACATAAGCTATGCTGGAGTAATTTGCTCAAGCAACATAGTTCTGCCACTGTAAAAACGAAACAATTCAATGTGACTTAAAAGCTGGGCCACATATCCAACATGACTGTCATCAATAACACACCTGCCTTAACCAATGGTCAATTTCAATAATTAACATGCTTAAAACTTTGTGAGTATAAAAACAAGCCTTCCATACTACACAGTGCACAACTAACAAAGCTCCACGGTGCAACATTTCTACTTGATGCAACAACACATAGTCATGATAATAACTCAAAATATTGTGCTGGGTTACCAATTTCTTGGATTTAGTCACTCGTAATCGACTATGCTGTGCACACTTAGGTCTATGCAACCAACAAGCAGAAAGATGCAAGTGATATACTTTCTATAGTTATTCAATTAAGTAGTCATTCTGATCCGGATTATTTTCGGCACAAAATAAGATCAGAGATATAATAAATAAATGCACAAAGATATCACAGATATTCAATAATATAACATAAATGTATCAGAGATGCAACCATAAACATAGATATACAATAATACACAATTTCTATTAATGAAAGAAATGTACAGAGACTGTAAAAATACAGAGTGAAAGACTCACTAGAATGGTGGCATCTTATCTATGTGAAGAGATGTGATGGCTACTCACATTCACAAGAAAATTGATTACAATGAGGCTCTGAAGGAATTTTTTCCATAAACAGGAATGCCAAAAACCCTAGACATCCAAAAACCTAACCCTAGGAGATGAAGTGCCAAAAGTCATGTGGGTCTCGTTTGGGTAAGTTAGTACATCAACTTCCTAGGGTCGTAAATTTTGCATACGATCTCCATTTTAGGCATATGATAGTTGGTTGGAAAGGTATCGTTGAGGAGATTCATTTAGGCCCTCAAAATGGCATTGGAAGTTAAAACCTGCTAAAAATAGTAAATTTCCAAAAAAATGTTTTGAGCCAGTCGGAAAAGTTTGGTGGCCACCGATATGCACCTGGATCAATCCTCCCTCCTTAGGAAGCAATGGTATCCATTGCATTGAGTTCCCAGGGGAGAGGGAAAAGCATTTGCTGGATCTGCATCTTGGTGAGTTGCTTGTATTGCTAGAGACATCGTGCTGCTTAGTTTGTAGAAGTCTGTCACGAACCTGTTGAGCTGAGGCTGTTCAACAAGTCGAGCTACATGAGAGGAAGGTGTGTAGAAGGAATCTTTTCACTTTGTTGCAACCTTGTCGACCTACTTCTATTGGATAGAAGGTGTAGGGGGCGAGGCTATAGTGGTTGCAGTGTCCTTTTGTTCCCCTTCTGAACAGATTGTGAAGAAGCTGAATTTTGCAGTATGAGATACTACCTTGTGACACTTTTTAGGTGGAACAATAGTTGGAACTACCTTTGGTATTCTGTCGAGATGACCCCCCAAAGTAACAATGACACTATGGGGTTGAGACTCATAAACAACATGGCATATTCACATATATGGTTGGCCCAAGAGAACATCACAGACATCCAGTGGGGCAACATCACATAATACCTCATCCTTGAAGGGTTGGATGCCGTATGACAATCAACACTGTTGGATGACATAGAGATATCGTACTTGCCGAAGCCACCCGATGTTGTATGGCTGTGGGTGTGGTGTTGTCGATAATTCCAACTGTTTGATGACCTCTGCTAAGATGAGGTTTTTCTGGCTTCCACTATCAACAATAAAATGCAGTGGGGTCCCCTTCACCCACATCTGTGAATGAAAAAGGTGCTCCCCCTCTTCAGAATATGTTGGTTCTTTTGTTTGAATTGTTGCAGTCACGACAATAGCAGTGGGGTCTACGCCAATGATCTGTCCTTTACCAGTATTTTCAGAATCAGATTCTGAATCAAGGTTTGGCTCCTTGTCTTTGATCTCATCCACCAATGACTGTTTTGAGCGACATTCATCGGTGTTGTGCCAGGGGATTTTGTGGAAATCACACCATTTTCTGGTGTCCTTCTTTGTCTTCCTGTGACCCTTCTTTTCCTGTGTCTTGGACTGGTTTTCGGGAGACTGTTTGTTAGGGCTGTCTTTGTCATACTTTGGTTGTTGCGGATTTGTAGACCCAAATTCTCATTTGTTCTGGTGCTTAATTTTTTTCTCAATTTTAACAACATATCGATAAGCAACACCAAGTGATGAGATGTCTAGAAAATCCATTTCAGTCTGGATGTTACTATGTAGAGCCCCACGGTATTTCAAAACCAAATGTCGCTCAGAGTCTTTGATACCCAACTTGGTGCACAAGGTATTGAAGGTATTGGTGAACTCTTGAACTGCTTGGCCCCTCTCTTACCACAATGTGGTCCATCTCATGTACTGGTCCTCATAGTTGCCAACAGGGTAATACTGTTCCTTTACTGTATCCACAAAAACATCCCAAGTGGGATCAACCCCATATATTCCAGACTCCTCTATGGAACTTTGCTCCCAGTAAGTTTCCCAGCAATGTTTGACATGAGGGAGAGCTTTAAGGAGTGTGAAGGTGATATTTTCTTTGTCGGAAAAATTGTGAACATAGAAATAACCTTCTAGCAGAGTTAACCATTTTTTTAGGGCTTCTGCATCTATCTGTCCTTCAAATACAAGAATATCAAAATTAACTTGTACCTTGAAAGGTGAAGTGCCTCCAAAGTGGCCGATTGATGAAGATGTGCCCGATGCTATCGGTAGGCATTTAAGGATGTCGGAAAAATTCTCCATCATTTTTTCCCTCTGTCATGTGAGAGCTTGCTCAAGCAACAGATTGATAGGATCGTCTGCTCTGTCGTTTTTCTTTTCTTCCGCCATTGAGGTTTTCTTGGGTGTGCAATAGAGATTGTATTCAAGAGAGACAAGCTTGAGACCCAACTTTCTATACTCAGACCTCATCGAGGACATGCACTGAAAAAATGATCAAGAGCAGCCTGCTCTGATACCACTGATCCAGATTATTTTTGGCACAAAATGAGATCAAAGATATAATAAAGAAATGCACAGAGATATCACAGATATTCAATAATATAACAAAAATGTATCATAGATGCAACCATAAACACAAATATACACGATTTCTATTAATGAAATAAATGTACAGAGACTGTAAAAATACAGAGTGAAAGACTCGCTAGAATGGTGGCAGCGTATCTTTGAGAAGATATGTGATGGCTAATCGCATTCACAAGAAAAATGATTACAATGAGGCTCTGAAGGAATTTTTACCATAAAAAGGAATGCCAAGAACCCTAGACATCCAAAAACCTAACCCTAGGAGATGAAGCGCCAAAATTCATGTGGGCCTCGTTTGGGTAAGTTAGTACATCAACTTCCCCAGGTCGTAACTTTTGCATACGATCTCCGTTTTAGGAGTATGACGGTTGGTTGGAAAGTTATCGTCGAGGAGATTCATTTTGGGGGATCAATCATGCCTTTGGCTATCATTGAGAACCTAGATCTCAAAAAACCTTCATTTAGGCCCTTAAAATGGCCCCAGAAGTTAAAACCTGCTAAAAATAGTAAATTGCCAAAATTGCCAGAAAATTGTTTTGAGCCAGTCGGAAAAGGTGGGTGGACACCAATATCCACCTAGATCACAATCGGCCCCAAATAAAACCATAATTACCATGCCCATTATTTTACCTTGCAAAACACTATACACATAATGCGACATGTGTGAACAACACCAAACATTCATAACCAATGCTAGCCATCATCCAAATCACCATAAGTGCAATTACTGGTGATTGCATATCAATAAAAAATTTGCCACCATGCGAGAAAATCAATAAACCGAACAAGTTGTGGTAGCTATGCATACCCACACATCCAATCGAATTAGGGCATATGCCCTTCCAATAAAAATACCGAGTATTAATATAAGGAGAGTGAATGCGTTCTGTGAAAGTGCAATTGGCAATGAAGGGTTTATCTTTATTATCACAGAAGTAGTAACTAGATGCCAAACAAACATGTCTGTCATAGACCAACTGGGTGAGTCCTTATTCAAAGTAGTCGACCATACATTCAAACCACAATAATCTGTAGCAACTTGACAGGCATGACAATCTCCTTTATAAAAATCTAGTATGGAGGATTAAGGTTCTATTCTGTAGCCAACCTAGGGGAGCAGAGCTAACTCCTCATAATGGTGGAACCTTCGAGGCCAATGATGCACACAGAGAGGGCCATGACTCATTCACGGTAGGTACAAATTCGTGACAGGGGCCATAGCCGAAAGTGTAGGGCTCTAGTCTAGCCTGGGAAAGGGTTCTTAACGTGCACAGGGTATAACCCTCATGCTCTTTGTTCAACAATCACAACACAGAGGTGAAGACAGGGTCGAGGAAGAACAAGAACCTCATTTTGTCACCCCTGGTGGTGCAATCAACCAAGTCCGAAGAGAACAAACATACTGATGTAGAGAACTTCCAAACATTAAACTATGAAATCCAGAGACTGTACTAGTGACAGTGCGTGAAGATAGCTATCCACCCAAATCTAAATAAGAACCCTCCAACCAGAAAATAATGATAACAAAGAGCTATCACCCAGGAAGACCAATAACCTCGACGAACTCAAAAATATTGCAGGAAGAACCATCCATTTTTCATTCAAACACCAAAATTTCAAATAGTTGCAACGCTTAGGAAAAACACAAACCCATACACCTGAGCCAATAATCAGTTCATAACTAGAGCGAAGTCAAGAATGGCCAAAAAAAGAACATACCTATTAATCAAAATCCTTAAGACGAGAGGTGGCCGAATGGTTTCCACCCTACTACAATTCTGGAGCATAACCAAAGCCGATTAAGGTGGCGACCAATAGGAGGAGTAAAGGTGACGTGCATTAAATTCACTTTGCCTCCACCCAAAAATGCATTAACTCATCAGTACATGCCAACAAGCCCTTCATTAAAACCATTAATTTAAAATCCATGTTTGAATCCACATCAATTTCTTGCTAATTGTGCTATCCACATCATATGTCCCATTTCTAACTTAACCATATTGCATGTCAACTATACAATCTAAGAGATCATGTATAGAATCATCACCGATAGCGTGATCAACATCAACCTGTACCATAGCGTAATCATCATGCATATAGACTATATAACTCAAATAAAATCGCAAAGCCATTAACTTCCATGAGCCACCGACGTTCATACCATATGTATATTGGCTACCAATTCTATTTACCAATGCATAACCATTACCATTATTACCCGATCAAAAGTGCCAACAACATTTCACCATATGCATATAAAACATGTAATTCGATCAACATTTCACGACCATTTTCTTGTTATCTAGGGTTAATTTCAACAAGTATTTTCATGCATGTAGTGTCCTTAGAGATTAGGATAGATTCAAATCTTCCCTTGCAATAATCTCTCATCCCCTTCAAATTATTTGCATGTGGTATTGCCGAATTAGGCCCCTTTTGCACTTGTTATAGTGTTTTGCCTTTCTCAAAATTGCCTTTCATATAATTTCACTAACATGTTTGTTGTGCAGGTGTAATAAGAACAAATGCCATGATTAAATAGTAGGATGTAGTAACATGAAGGAACAACATCTCAAAATCTCAACTCATACCAAACAACAACAATATCTCATCAACCGTGTAGCTTTGTAGCACACCAAAAAAAAAAATGAGCATATCTGACTTCGATAGTTCAAGGGGGTCCCACCTACTAGTATTATTTAATATTATAATTAATAGGCATTAGCAACACTTTGCGGGCGAAAATTCATATTAGGCTTGGAAAGAAATTCATATTAGGCTTGGGATTCAATAAATGATGCAAAGAAGTCACTCAAGAGAAAGTATTAAGACAATCATGATCAGGCACAATCAAAGTCTAAGGATGAAAATGGAGTAAAGTGGTACCCCAAAATTTCCAAATTTTGAGGGTGTGTCGAGTGTTCAATAGGTCCCTCCCACTTTGGCCACTCTTCTCTCTCTCCTCTCTATTCTATCATAGAATTTGGGTAAGAAACCATGATGTATTTCAACTATATGAATTGCTCCCAAGATCACACATTAGAGGGCACCTATTATCACCCTTATTTGCTCACTTTATTCATTTTAGTAGTTGTACCTAGATACATCACCATTCCATATATATTCCTCTACCCACACATCTCCCAGATTCAACTTTTGCGATTGATGTTGGAGAGAATGCACCCAAAACACATTCCATCAAGTGATGTTGTATGTGACATCCAACACCCTTACCACCATGTATACAAAACAATCGTTTAGCGGATCCGATACCACCTATCACAACCCCAAATATCTTACCCATTTTGTTTTTCATCATCGAGAAATATGACATTGGAGAGTGTTAGTCAAGTGAATTGGCCACCACGAACTATTCACATCTAGACTACACCTTATTTGATAAGACTCAACCCAAATGCAAAGTTAATGTTAGATTTTATACAACCAAGTCTAACAAGGGAGACAATGTCCAATTGTTGTATCCTAAGCACATAACAACCCCCACTACTAAACCTAACAAATTTTTTTTTGATACTAATTAAATAAAACGTGTGCATTCTAAAAACACCCATGGAACTAGAAACATTTTTAAAACATGAATGCAAAAAAATTTACATTCACACAACAACATATAAATTCTTCTAACTTAGAGTTTATGCACACCAATTAAATCCCACGATCTAATGCAAGATATTCATTATTTACATGCATTTAACACCATTATGAATGTAGAAAATTATACCAATACATGATATCATACAATTCATGCAAGAACATAGTATATGTATATCAAATAAAACCCATAAATGTAAAGTTACAATGAAACAAAGATAAACAATTATCTTTTAAACCAAATGTGCAACTGACTATAGTGGACAAATGTTCCACTTGATCATAGATTTTCTTCTCCATGTCTCAGTAGAAAATCACCCTCGAGCTGGGGCCACGAATCCTCAAGAAAGGGGTGTCTCTCTACCATCCACTCACAACCCAACACAACCCACAACAAGCTAATTCTCCTACAACTATCCCAATCCAATATCTCTCTTCTCCTCAACCTGTAAAACTCAAGGAATGGGATACCCATTCATTACACATAGTCCCTCAGGCCTTCCCACATCCCTCCAGAGCTCCAACATAGGTTGGATATGAATATCTCTTGTTGGGGACTCTAGGGATGTCAACTGCAATATGAAAATATCACAAGAACAAGATCACTGTTGTAGGGTAATATCTCACACAAAATATCACTCTACAGGACTAAATACTTACTTCTTCATGAATTTATAGCTCCAAAACACTGCCACACATAACCACTATGGCTTCCTTCAAGCTCCAACACTCCGTTTTTTATTCTATCCCAAAAAATGCATGTAAAAAATGCTCTCTTTTCCATAGAAAATTTCTTTTCTCCCATGCAAGTTGACTCTCACACTCCCCAATGTTTATTGTACTCATCCTCCATGCTCTCATAACTATGGAGTGCAAATTTTCACACCAACCCTCTTGCATGTCTTTAATGATTGGGGCTTTGATACACTCAAGAGGAAATTATAAGTTTTATACACAATGGTAATTTTAGAAATTGGGTTTGAATTAAAAGACATGTGTAATCCCCCCATTGGAATGTAACATCCCTAGCCACCTAGGCTGGGCCATGTTACTCCAAAAACGCTCCGACATTGCTCTGATACCACAATGTAACATCATTCAACTTACTATTGAACAATTTTATTCCAAAATATACTGCACAGATTCTACTCCAAACACTAGACTGCGCCGTATCACTTGAAGTAACATACTCAACCCCAAGTGGAGTCACGACACACAACTTATAACAATGGAAGTAACACAAACAACTGTGAACTAGCACACCAAACACATAGTGTATTGTGCGCGCACTCATTTTGGTGTCATTACCAAATATGTCCTACTTGTGCGTGCAAACCTGTGAACATAAGTAACTCTAGACTCTGATGCACAAATAGTTTTATATGCACACACGGTTATTCAATCCTTGCCTCAGAGACTCATGAACAATATCAAAGGATAACTTAACATGAAAAACTATCAATAACCCTCATACTCAGACGCAACTAAAATAATGACTATCAGCAACACATTTACATGTACAAGGAATATTAGATAGAATAACAACAATAGCTTATATGAGACAACATACAAGAATTAACCCATGTAAAACATAGATAAATAAGTAGAAAGTAAATGAGACTAGCACATAAAGAAAACTTATTTTTTTATGAAATTCACCAACTGTAAGGTACTAGATCTATTATAATACTAGAAAATAGAAATACTACAGAGGATAACAACGAAAAACACAATATATGAAACCACAACACCAAAATAATACCTTCATTGATAGGAAACAATGTTCACTTGCCTATTCGAGGGGGAAACCACCAGCAGAGAAACACTCTATTACAATAACTCTCAAGACAAAGCTTCTCATGTATCCTTCTCTTATTTATACTAATTCTATATTCTAAAGATCATTCTAGAGGAAGATACTTCTAGAAGCAAAAGCTTCTATTAGGTCTTCTTACATTGACTTATTCCAATTTATTAAATAAGACTTATTAACCAATGCCACCCTTTATTACATGGAAATACATTATTCTATCTACACGAGGGATTAGGGAGGTTAGTTACCTAACATGCCCTCCCCCTTGAAAAAGATCCTTGTCCTCAAGACTTGAGATGCATAAACTATTACATAATGGTGGCCGGATCCCAAGTGGCATATTCTGGAGTTGTATCTTTCCACTACACTAACACTTCCTTGATGGAGCGCTGATGGAGATGACACTGGCGTTGGTTGAAGAATGTTTGTGGCTGCAACCAAATGGAACCTTCTTCATCCAACTCAGGGAGATTGGTTTGAGTTTGGCACTTAGTTCCAATCACCTTATTTAAGCACAAGACATGGAAAATAAGATGTAGCTTAGAATCACTGGGAAAAGCTAATTGGTAATCCACCTTCCCCACTCACTTGAGAATTATATAAGGACCATAAAATTTGGGAGAAAGTTTATGACAATGGTCAACTTTGAGTGAAGTATACTTATAGGGATGTAGATGAAGAAACACGTGCCCCCCTTCAACAAATTTTCATTTTGAACGACCTCGATTTGCGATTTGCTTCATGCGATTATGAGCCATGACTAATTTGATTTTGAGGGTGTGGAGAATGGCCTCACAAATTGTAGTATTGTTGTCAACCTCCTTAACCTTTAATACATCTGTCATGTAGGAGAGAACTGATGGTGGATTTTTTCCATATACTGCTTCAAAAGAAGTCATGCAGGAAGCTGTATGGTAAGAGGTGTTGTACCACCATTAATCTAGGGGTAACCATCGAGCCCACTGATTTTGTCAGTTAGATGCAAAAAAACTCAAATAGATTTCCAAACACTTGTTGACAACTTCAGTTTGGTCATCATTCTGGGGATGATAGGCGGTGTTGAGGTGCAATTGGGTGCCTTGGAGACAGAACAATTCTTTCCAAAAATTACTGGTAAAAGTGGGATCTCGGTTAGAGGCAATAGAATGAGGCATGCCATGAAGCTTGAAAATATTATCCTTGAAATTTGAGCCACTTTGGATGCCGTGAATGGGTGTTGGAGAGCATAGAAATGAGCATATTTGGAAAGATGATCAACTACCACTATGATGACTGATTTATTGCTCGATTAGGTAAGCCAACAATGAAGTCCATAGAAATATCCTGCCAAATAGCCGACGAAATTGGGAGTGGTTGTGGCATGCCCATGGTCTTTACCATTTCTCCCTTACTATGTTGAGAAACATCACACTCATCCACAAAGTTGTGAACATCATGTTTCATACCATCCTAGAAAAAAGAACGTTTGACCCTTTCATAGGTTTTGGTGAACCCTAAATTCCCTATTGTGGGGGAAGCATGAAGCTCTGAAAGAATCATATATTTAAGTTGCGACCATTTTATTATATACATATATCCTTTGTAGCGAAGCTCATTATTGTGCCAAGAGTACCCTGGAGAAACTAAAGAATTGTCTTGCAACTGTTGGATAAAGTCAAAATTTTTGGGGTCTTGCAACCATTCTTGGAGAACAACTTTGAGCTAATCTGGTACAAGGAAGGAGAGAGAAAAAAGGGACCCTTCATCTTCATATTTCTAGGAAAGAGCATCAACAACCACATTTTATTTTCCTTTCTTGTAAATGATCTCATAATCCAAATAGCTTGGTCACCCATTTTTGTTGCTTTAGGGAGGAAATTCACTATTCCAAAAAATGTTTGAGGCTCTGATGATCTGTTTTAATTTGGAAGCGTTGGCCTTA
The DNA here is from genome assembly GCA_009831015.1 of Picea engelmannii. Lineage (NCBI taxonomy): Eukaryota > Viridiplantae > Streptophyta > Pinopsida > Pinales > Pinaceae > Picea > Picea engelmannii. Next base: position 1,675,184 of record ML777564.1, on the reverse strand, counting down.
TAGATAAGGATGCCAAAGATCCATAACATGCATAATAGCTAACATTTCCTTTTCATATATTTATTGGCCCAAATGGCGCTCCGAACATTGTTTTATAGTGAAGGTCACCTGCCGTCCTTCTTGCATGAGAAATGCTCCAGTTCCTTTCCTGGAAGCATCACATTCCAGGATAAATGTCTTCTTGAATTCAGGAAGGGACATAACATGAGTTGTGCACATAGCCTCTTTGAAAGCATGCAAGGATTGATCAACTGTTGGAGTCCAATTGAAAACATTATTTTTAAGGAGAGAAGTGAGAGGTTCTACAATTTTTCGATAATTCTTAATGAAATTGCGATAATATCCCATTAAACCTAGAAAACCATGCAATATCTTGAGAATTTTTGGGTGAGAACAATCCTACATAGCTTCAATTTTCTTAGGATATACCCTTACACCATCCTTTCCGACAACATGGACCAAATACTCCACTTTGGAGGTGCCAAAGGCACATTTAGATTGTTTGAGGAAAATTTGGTGCCGAGAAAGGAGACAAAGAAATTTATCCACATGGGAAAGATGAGATGTCCACGTTTTACTATAGATGAGAATATCATCAAATAAAAATAAGACAAAATGATGGAGAAAAGGATGGAAGACATGATTCATGAGACTTTGGAAAGTGGAGGGGGCATTACATAGGCCAAAGGGAATGACCAAGAACTCATAGTGGCCCTCATGATATTGAAATGCTGTCTTAGAAATGTCATCCTCTTTCATACATATCTAGTGGTAGCCAGAACGAATATCAAGTCTTTGGTGGTGAGTTTGTTGAGAGCACAAAAGTTAGGATAGATGCTCCACATGCCTTATTTCTTGAGGACCATGACCACATGGGAAGAATAGGGGATGGTACTATGGAGGATGACACCTGCGTCGAGAAATCTTAAACAATTTTCTCAATTTAATTCTTCTGGGAAAAGGGATGACTTTATGGGAGAACATTGGGAGGAAGACTACCCATAAATAGAGGAATGGAATGATTATGAACACCGTGGGAAGGGGGAAGACCATGGGGAGTGGAAAAAATAGTTTGGTGTTGGGAGAGTATAGAAAGGAGGTCAAGATGCACAGATGGTGTCTCAACTTCTTGGATGGATTGGAGTTGGGAAATAATGGTTGAATGAACTTTTTTGAGGATATTTTCCATTCAATGGGAACTGATAATCTCAGGGGAGCCTGATGTGATGCCTTGGAACTTATACTGCTAGCCATTCTGTTGAAATTACATGGTTAATTCTTTAAAATCCATGAGGATGGGATCAAGAGTGCGTAACCATTCTACACCCAACACAATGTCACAACCACCCATGTCGATAGAGAACATATGATATTTCAGGTTGTATTGGCCAATTTGGAAACACACATTTTCACAACGCCCCCCACATTTCATGGAACCTCCATTGGAAATCATGATTTGAAAATTGTTGATGCATGGATATAGTAATGGGTTTCTTGAGAAATGCGACGATGAATAAAATTATGAGTTCTACCACTGTTAATTAGGATGACGACCTTCCTATTTTTAATGTAGCCAATTAGCTTGAGGGTTTGGGGAGAAGAGAAGCCAATGAGTGCATTCAATGAAATGAATGGTTCAACTTCTAGTGGATTAGATGGATGAGTGAGAGAAAGTGGCTCAGGTATATCTGCCATAGGAGAAGCCTCAACCTATTCATTAGAAACATCATCAAGGATGGCCATAAACAACTTTTGTTCCTTACACTTGGGCCCCGTAAAATATTTTTCATCACAATTATAGAAAATACCCTTGAGTTGGCATTCAACCATTTATTACCGGGTTAATTTTTGGATCTTGAGAGGGGTGGGATGAGGGGAAGGAGTGGGAGGGAAAGGGTGCTGAGGGAAAGAAGGTTTGCGGTGTTGGGGAGAAATAACCTGTTGTTCTTCCTTGGCAAGTTGAGTAGCTTCCAACCAAGTATTGGGGTGAGTCATGAGGACTTGGGCTCAAATTTAATCCTTGAGGCCATTGATAAATAATTCTCAGAAAAAAAGTATCATACATGCCCTCTGTTCGGAATGCTAATTGCTCAAATGTAGCGATAAACTCTTCCACAGTACCCAACTTTTTTAATTTGGTCAAATGGCCTAGGGAGTGTGTGTTAGTGTCAAAGCGTTCATAAACTTTAGCCACAAACTGTGTTCAAGCCACATATCCTTGGTGTAATTTTCGACACCATTGCCACCATTGCCAACGTTCATGATCCAAATATAGGACACTGTAATGAATTTTTGGCAAATCATCAGTGATGCCATGCAAGGAGAAGTAATGTTCCATTTGAGTGACCCAACTAGTGGGATTTGAGCCATCAAATTTGTTCACCCACACTCATGAAAGACGAAGATCATGATGAAAAGAGTTGGACTGAAACTGCTGGGAATTGGAGGAAGTTGTACCTTCAAGGTTAGAAGGTTGGTCAGAGGAGGAATGGATTCCAGGAATTGATAGTTTTTCTAGGATCTTGGCAACAAATGAGTCAAGTTGAGAATCAAAGTGGGATTCAAACTAGATGGTAAGGTGACAATTGCTGTCCTTCTTCAGTTCCTCTTTCATGTAGTCCATTTTGGAATCTATGTGGGTAGCGATGAAATTTTCAAGGTCTTGGATGTGATTGTTGTCCATGGCGAGGGTAAAACACATGAAGAGGTGGGAGAGAAAGATGTTTGAAAAGGGGGGGTGGATGAAAAGGNTGTGGTTCCATGGAAAAACAAGGATGAAAAATGATAGGTAACACTGTAATACTTCGATCTGAATAATACTGCAATGTCAAAATGCCCAAATTCTTAACAGGGAAAAAGATGTAGTAATTTTGCAATCAAAATGCAAGAGGCAAGGTTGTGTGGAAAAAAAACTTGTCTATTCCTTGTTTCTTCTGCTTTGGTCCCAAGATTTAGGGTTTTTTCATGGTTTCTATAGACAAGGGTTTTCTCTGTGCTATATCTCTCTGATATATGTGTTGGGTTGAACAATAGTGCTTGGCCCAATATCTTAGGGCACTAATTACGGAGGATAGACTATGTACTACCCGATTACGCAGGTACTGGAGAGTATCTTCCCTAGTTCTATTCACGATGGCACTATAACATTCAGACGACCGTTTGATTTGTCTATGGAGGGATTCAAAATATCTAGGCCAATCCATATATAGGTGTTGTTTGATGCACTACAAATCGAAGGGGTACCAACATGGGTTAAAAGGGTGGACAAAAAATGTGTGCTTAAGAACCACTTGTAGTTCTTGCGTGTATGCTTCCCCAACCAAAAATTTATGCGCTAAACAAAAAATATTTGTAGTTTTAAGACGTCTGAACATGTCTCTACCTTGAAAAAGATAACCCACAATTCTTGCTAAGAAAAGTTCTATGATACCACTTGTAAGGTACTAAATCTATTATAATAGTAGAAAACAAAAATACTGCAGAGAATAGTAACGAACAACACAATATATGAAACCAAAACACCAAAATAATACCTTCATTGATAAGAAATAATGTTCACTTTCCTCTTCAAGGGGGAAACCTCCAGTAGAGTAGTGCTCTATTACAATAATTATCAAGAAAAAAATTCTCAGGTGTCCTACTATTATTTATACTAATTCTATCTTCTAAAGATCATTCTAGAGGAAGAGCCTTCTAGAAGCAGAAGCTTCTATTAGGTATTCTTACATTGACTTATTCCATATTATTAAATAGGCCTTATTAACTAATGTTGGCCTTTGTTACATGGAAATATATTATTCTATCTACATGAGGGATTAGGGAGTTAGGTTCCTAACACCAACTGTGCGTAGAACTCAGACATTTGTCCCAGTTGTTAGCGTTAGAAGTCACTCCTGGATTGCTTGCAGGAGAAGAGCCCAACACCCATTAGTTTTATGTCATGATTCATTTAATGGGGTGATCAAATGGATAAGGACTCAAGAAGATATAGCTTTAACTCAGGAAACCGGGCCTGGTATGTAGAAAGCAAGGGAGGTCTTGATCCAACTTCTGTCAGTAAATGATTAAAGGGTGGTAGAGGGAAGACTTGTGAGAAGGGCGAGCAAGACTGCCTCGGGTGACAGGCCTTTGGAAGCTTGAGGATGAAAAACTCGGAAGCCAAGATCCTCTTGGTCTAGAGCCTCAAGGAGCAGAAGGGTGACTTGACTAGATCCTCCAATTCCAAGTCGTTCAGTGCTAAGAAAATCACAAGAACCAATTAGAAACAATGCAACTGTTACAGTGATCCAAACTACATCATCCTATAACAACTACAACTCAACTGGATCCTCCAATTCTGAGATGTTCTAACATAGTAAAAAAAGAGATGGAAAATAGGCTGACATCCATAAAGTAAGAAGTCTCCAATGCCTTATACATTAACCAGAGCGACCAATGCTTCATCAAAACTTTACAATCGAGAGATTTTCTCAGCCATCCATCCCTACAAAAATGGCGAAAACGCCTACATATACTCGAAACAACAACAACATAAAAAATGAGACGCTGCATTAAAAACATTGCGTCTGCATGCCCACTGACAATTTGCACATGCAGTCTCTGAATGATCGTGCACCTATGGCAGACACAATCGAACTCCTGACACTCCTATGGGTGAACCGACGTGCTTTTAATTCATCCCTGGACTTTCTCTTTATGGCGGAGACGATGTCTAACCACCACCAACTGCCACAATAACTACTTCCTTGGGATTAGGAACGGTCTAGCCAACTCTGCACCTTTGGGACGTGGAGGTCCCCTCGCGTTGCCACCTGGATGGGCTGAATGGCCTAATGAATAGAGGTAGAGGCCAGAGCAAAGGCTGGGGTGTATAATGGGAAGTGGTGAATCGACAGAGGAGACATGGAGCGCAGGGCTTGAGTGGATGAGGAGAGGTGAGTTGGGAGAAGAAGGGAAGAACACTTGGCATGATGTGTCAGGCGAAAATGAGAAAAAGGAAAAAGGGGATCATGAAGGTGAATGGACAGGTGATGGGGAGAGAGGGGGGACACATGGCAGCTGGTAGGAGGATGATAGACTGAGGGGGGGCCATGCTATGAGGTGAAGTGGAAGATAAGCAGCAGGGGAGAGGTGGCTCCAGAGGTGACACGGCAGGGGAAGGCCCCACATTGATTAAAAGTAGAGTGGCTGAGAAGAGTGGGATTGCCTGTGCACCGTTGATCTGGGTGCTTTGATCTCAGCCATTGGGAAGATGTGTGCCTGATTCCAGACCCCCCCCCCCCCCCCCTTATTAAAGGTAGAAAGGAAATGGGGGTCTGGAATTTCCTGTGCACCGTTGATCTGGGCGCTCTGATCGTAGCCGTCAGAGAGGTGCGCTCTCGATTCCAGACCCCCCCCCTCTGCTTAAAGGTAGAAAGGCGAGGGGGCTCCAGAATTGGATCTTGACCATAGATCTGGGCACGCGGATCCTCGCTGCCCAGAGCTTCTTGCTGGTTAACCACAAGCACATTTGCATCCCGAACTTAGGTAAGTGGGTTTTCACCCGCTCCTTTGTATTTTTCTCTCCCTTTACAAGAAATGTTGCTAACATTAGGATCCATGGGGGATAGAGTCGTCCCTGTGATGATCTAAGGACTCATTTTGCAGTTTCAGCGCCTTGCTGTTGGGCTATGAAGTCATTTATTAAGCCGAAAAATAAAAATAAACAAGGAACCAAAAGGACAATATTTACAAACAAAGGAGCCATCAAAGGCTCAGACAAAACATTTCTTCAGAAAATGCCCATTTACTGGGCTATTGAAAACTTCTTCACCCTCCAAATCTTGTAGCCGATATGTGTTATTTGAGAAAACCTCAAAGATTTTGAAGGGCCCGATCCACAGGGCTTCAAATTTTCCGTGCTTGCCCTTATCTTGTTTAGGAGTAACCCATTTAAGCACCAGGTCTCCTATCCAAAATTCTTCCTTCTTGGCATTCTTATTGAAAACCTACTTGATACTTTGCTGATGGTCTTGAATTTTGTCCATTGCCTGCTCCCTAGCCTCGTGGACCTCCACTAGCTGATGAATCCTTCTGATCATGTCATCAAGCTCCTCCTGATGATTCTGGAGGAATTTTTCTATAGGAATGAATAAATGAGAAGGGAAAACAGCCTCTGCTCCATAGACTAATTGGAAAGGAGAGACACCGATAGATCTCTTCGTGGCTACTCAATTGGCCCATAGGGAAAACTTTAATCTTGAATGCCAGGCCTTCTTGTTGTCTTCCAACAATATTTTGATGATCCTTATCAGGCTTTTGTTGGAGGATTCTGCTAAACCGTTTCCCTATGGGTAATATGTGGTGGAGTAAATCAGTTTGATCCCGAAATGCTCACAGAACTTGGCTAATGGCTCAGACCCAAAAGCAATTGCATTATCAGTGACAATCTTACTTGGGCAGCCAAACCTTGTGATGAGGTCCTCAAGGAACCCAATGATTACCTTGTGGGAAGCACTCCTGGTAGGGATAGATTCAATCCACTTGGTAAAGAAATCTGTAGTAGTCAGGATACATCTGTGCTGCCCACTGGAAGCGGGGTGAATTTCTCCAATGAAATCTAGGCCCCACTGCTAGAAAGGTCCTGAAAAAACCACATGATTTAGCAGCAAGGACTTGAGCTGTTGTTTTCCTGCAAATATTTGACATTGGATACAGGCTCTAACTCCTCTATGGACATTAGTGAACAAGGTGGGCCAGTAGTACCCGACTTTGAAGATTTTGTGGGCTGTGGCCTTCCAGAAGTGGTGCCCTCCACATAGGCCGCTGTGAAATTCAGCCATGATCCTGTTGGCCTCTTGTGAATTCATGCATTTTAAAAGCACCCCCAGGAGGTATTTCTAGTATAAAATTTGATCGATAAGGCAGTATCTGAATACCTTGAGCTTCAGAGCTCTTGCTTTGTTTCTTTGCAGGCCGTCTGGAGGCCACAACTCTTGCAAAAAGTATATGACATCCTTATACCAAGGACATCGAGCCAATGGGGGCTCCCTTTGAGGGTCCATGTCAGACAACCGACCTTGCTGAATTCCTGAGCATTCATTGATGAAACTTATCCCCAAAGCTTGGCAATTGGCTTCAGCCAATAGCTTGGCTAAACCTTGATCTTTGATCAATTTGGTAGGATTTATTTCCAGGTCAAACTCCAGAATCTTGGCTATCCACTTACTCCTCCTCCCGTCTATGTCAGGCTGAATAAGAATGTCTTTAACAACAGCTGAGGGGACATAAGCTATGATTTTTGACCGCAAGACATAGATTCTAAATGCCTTGAGGGTCTTTACCAGTGCATAGGCTTGCTTCTCCATAGTGTCATACCTGAATTCGGCATCCATCAATGCTTGGCTAAAATAAGCAATAGGCTGCTCTAGCCCAATCTTGTTTGTCTGTAATAAAACAGTAGCCACCGTGTCAGGTGAGACAAAGGAGAAAATAAGGAAATCCTTTGAGTAGTTGGGACTAATAAGCACAGGGGATTCAGTCAGGGCCTTCTTTATTTTCTCAAAGGAATGTCGCGATTCAGAAGTCCACCTCACTTCATTTCCTTTCCTTAAGATGGTTGTTATAAGTTTTACCTCCTCAACAAAGTTAGGCACAAACCTCCTCATAAAATTAATCTTACCAAGGAAGGATTGGACCTCCTTCTTGGACCTCATGATTGATAAGGCTTGTATTTCCTCAACTCTGCTAGGGTCAATCCTGACTCCTTCCACTGATACTATGTGGCCTAGTAACTTCCCCTCCTGCATGGCGAACAAATATTTCTTAGGGTTTAATGAAATGCCAAAACTTCTGCATTTAAGGAAAACCTTCCTAAGATGACAACAATGTTCTCTATCAGATTTTGAAAACACTGTGATGTCATCCAGATAGATGACCACAAATCTATCTTTTCCCTAATGAAAGCTATGTCCATGGCACGTTGGAACGTTGCCCCTGCATTCATCAATCCAAAAGGCATCTTGGCATACATGAATGTGCCCCATGGAGTGGTAAATGATGTCTTTCCCCTGTCCTTAGGAAGAACAGAGACTTGATTGTAGCCAGAGAAACCGTTGATCATGGACATCCTGGATGCTCCTGTTACCCTCTATAGTATATGTTCCATCTTTGGTAAGGGGTAGTTATCCATTCGTGAGCTGCTGTTCAGGTTTCTGAAGTCTACACAGAGTCTGATTTCTCCATTCTTTTTCCTTACTGGTACTAAGTTGGCCACCCACTCTAAATATCTCAGTGGTACAATGATCTGAGCTTGAAGCAACTTTTTCACTTCCCTCTCCATAATAGGCAACAACATAGGATTGATCTGTCTCAGCTTCTGCCTAAATGGTTTTGCCTCCCCTTTCAATGGGATTTTATGCTTGATGAAAAAAGTGTCATATATTTTTAGGTCTTCATAGGTCCAGTTTAAAACATCAGCAAATTCCCTTAAAAGTCCAATGTATTCAGACCTCTACTCCTCTGTCAGACTTCTTGACAATTTGACAAGCTTGGGCTCACTCTTGGTGCCAATGTTGCAATGAATAGTACCAGCGTCATCCTCCAAGATTTCCCCCTTTAATAGCACATCATTTCTATCAAAAATCCTTTCCAAATGAACCAGTCCCCTTGGAATGTGGTTGCTGGGCAGCTGCACAATGTTACGCTCTACAATCTTATTCAGAAGATTACCCCCATCAAGATTTTCTTCAGAGACAGAGTCTTGGTCGATATGCATTTCTGAAAATTCTTTGACAGTCTCCAAGAACTTCTTGATCTCGAGATCATCCTCGAATACCTTCCAATGTTTTACGTTGTCAGGTATGCAGGGCCTGTATTTTACTTCTACATCATATCTGAATTTGGGCGGCAAGGGTACTTTGAAATTGCTTACTGACGTGGACAAGGAATCTGCCACTATGTTCTCCTCTCTTGGGATGAAAGAAATGTTAAATGCTGAGAAGAAACTGTCAATTAGGTCCCATACCTCATTTCTGTAACTCCCAAGTCGAGGATTCTTAGCCTGATAAGCGCTTCTGATCTTTTGGACCACCAACTCTGCATCTCTGAACACTACTACTTCCTAAATTCCCATTTCCCTTGCGGGTCTTAATCCTAGGATAAGAGCTTCATACTCTGCCACATTATTGGTAGCTTCAAATTCTAGTTTGTATGACAGAGATATGGTTTCCTAAGCAGGTGACACAAAAAACACCCCAGCTCCAGCGCCTTCCCTGGAATAGGCTCCATCAAAGAACATTTTCCAGACAGGGGTGATGGAGGAAGGAAATTCATGGGAAGTGATGGGTGGATTTATAAGATTTAGAAGAGGCTCGAGAGCACTAGTGAGTTGTAGTACGCTGGAACCTAAATCAGTGTCCAAGGAAAAAATGGGATGGTTGGTAGGGTTGGCCTCATCACTGATTATATAGGCCAGTTGGGATTCCCTGTATAGCCTCCTATGTTCTCCTCCAAACACTAGGATAGTAGCATATGTGAGGTTCATCTGCAAATTCCCCCCCAGTATTTTAATCCAATATCTTGATAACAACATACCGAACTTGGGGGGGGACATCAACCACTACAATATCCATGACCACACTTTTCATGGGCAACTGAAACAAGGTCACGACCAGGTCTTTGATAACTCCTAGACATTGAACTTTTTTGGAGTCAAATGAATAGAGGTCATGATAGGCTCGGGTGACTTCTAGCCCTAACTCTTCCATGACAGTCTTCGGTATGAGGTTGTGAGAAGCCCCCAAATCCATCAAGCAGTTGTGTAGTACCTTGTCATGTATGTTCAGGGAAGTGTAGAAGGGAGGGGATGAGTCATTCCTATCTTCTACCATAGGACCTAAGACAACTGTAGGATTTTCATCTTGCAAATTGATGGAGTCTATGGGAAGGCATGAGACCTCAGATTGCAAAAGCTCAGAGAAGCGTTTCTTGAACCCTTCATGTTTAATCAATTTGGTTAGGGGCACAAGGATTCTGATCTTTTGAATTTCATGCTCGAAATTAAAAGAAGATGTAAGCTTAGAAATTTCTCTTATTTCGGGAACATGACTCTGGACTGTGGGAGAGAGGGGTCGAGGCTTCTTACCTCTGTGACTGTTCGCTACCTCATTAGCAGGTTTCTTTGTTCTAGTGGACTGCTCAAGAACATCAGGTGCTACAATCTTTTTCTTAGACCTCAGATCATACCTGCCTTGGCTGCCACTAGTCTTGTCTCCCTTACTCAGTTCATTTAGCTGACTGTCCATGAGAGACTCCTCGTTTGCTGATTGAGTGAGATGAGGAAAAGGAGGAGTATCTCCGAAGCAATGGATTTCAGGATCAAGCTCATCTGTTTCCCCTTCTTCCCCCTCGACCACTAAATTGTTTTGAAAAGGGGCTTGAATTTTCTGGTCTTCTCTGTCTCTTCCCCTCTCTCTATGCACAGTCGGGGAATTAATATTGTTGGGCCTCCTGAAACCTCCTTTGTTTTCGGTGTTTTGAGGGCCCTTGTATGCTTGCCTCCCCTCCACCTTCATTCTCTCCATCTCTGTAGACAGAGACTTCACCATCTTGGTTAGTTCATCCACTTGAGGGTGGGGCACCGTCAGGCTAGAAGTTGAGGCTTCAGATCTTCCATTTCTTCTATCTACGTTGACCTTGTTCCTTAGTCTATCAGTTTCTAATACATTGGATTCCACCTCTATGGCCGCATCTTTCATTTGAGATAAGGAGGTGGTTCTTCTTTCTCTCAATAAAAGATAGAAATCAGGGCCAAATGCACTAGCATAAGAAATATTGGTGGAGGCTTCTGAAGGTTTTTTTTTAGTAGGGATTTTGTTATACATCTTATTGAATCTTTTGGAGAACTCAGAGACAGAATCTCCTTCCATCTTCTTCAAATACCTGAACTCTGTCATGTAATACATGAAATCCTTCCTATCTCCCCACTGTCTCAGGAAAGCACTATCCAAGGCTTCAATCCCAACAATAGATTCGGGGGCCAATCCTCTAAACCATTTCCTCACCTTGCCATCCAGGCTCTGGACAAAGACTCTCATCCAGACATATTCATTTTCAATGTTGAGGTTGTTTGTGTAACTGTAGAAAGCAACCAGGTGCTCTTCCGCAGTTACGTCCCCTTCCCCAGTGATCTTGGGCATGTATTTCAAGTAATCTCCAGCAGGGAGAGGATTCATAGGATGGTGAGAACTAAGGGAGAATATCTGGCAGCGACTATGGCATCCATTCTATTTAGAGGGGGATTAGCAGCAGCCATAGGAATATTAGGTGGAGGAGAACTTGGAGGAGAAGGAGTTCGCAAAGGGGATATTGGGAATGAGTCTCGAAGTGGAATGGGAAACAAAAGGGGATTTAAGGAGAAGGCCAATGAGCTCAAGTCAGCAGATGCTCCTCTTTCTGTAGGAGCGGTAATAGTAACAAGAGGAGGAGTGGGAAAATCTTCTGCGGTCCTAGGTCTATGCCAAAGTACAACTTCAGAGGAGAGGGGAGTGACAATGATTTCTCCCTCCAGTCCTAGACCGGGAGGGGAAAACTCAGCAGGAACACTCCCAAAATTCAGGAAACGGGAAACCTCTAAAGGAGGTCTGTTAAGAAACTAAGAAGGAGAAAATGGAGTTCCTACAGAAGGAGATGGTGGATTACCTGGTTCAACGGTGGAATCTTCTTCTTCAGAGGTCTTTCCTTTTCTAAGAACCACCTCCGGATCGGTTTTAGGTGTAGACAGAGGCAGTTGAGGATGGGACTGCGTGTGTCTACCTTTGAAAGCCACAATTAACACGACAGGTTTGCCACAGTGGAGTCGTCACAATGGAGTCGCCAGGTGCACAATAGAAATCTTCAAAGGCTCTGATACCTGATGCACCTTCAGAATCAGAGGCTCAATGTCATTCAATCCCGGGGAAAATTTTCAACTTCGTCCCTGGCAACAGCGCCATAAATGTTAGCGTCAGAAGTCACTCCTGGATTGCTTGCAGGAGCAGATCCCAATGCCCATCAGTTTTATGTCACGATTAATTTAATGGGGTGATCGAATGGATAAGGACTTAAGAAGATATAGCTTTAAATCAGGAAACCGGGCTTGGTATGTAGAAATCAAGGGAGGTCTTGATCCAACTTCTGTCAGTAAATGATTAAAGGGTGGTAGAGGGAAGACTTGTGAGAAGGGCGAGCAAGACTGCCTTAGGTGACATGCCTTCGGAAGCTTGAGGATGAAAAATTCGGAAGCCAAGATCCTCTTGGTCTAGAGCCTCAAGGAGCTGAAGGGTGACTTGACTGGATCCTCCAATTCCGAGTCGTTCAGCGCTAAGAAAATCACAGGAACTGGTTAGAAATAATGCAACTGTTACAGTGATCCAACCTACATCATCCTATAACAACTACAACTCAACTGGATCCTCCAATTCTGAGTTGTTCTAACATAGTAAACAAAGAGATGGAAAAGAGGCTGACATCCATAAAGTAAGAAGTCTCCAATGCCTTATACATTAACCAGAGTGACCAACGCTTCATCAAAACTTTACAATCGGGAGCTTTGCTCAACCATCCATCCCTACAAAAATGGTGAAAACGCCTACATATACTTGAAACAAAAATGGCATAAAAAATGAGACGCTGCATTAAAAACATTGCGTCTGCATGCCCACTGAAAATTTGCACATGCAGTCTCTGAATGATCGTGCACATATGGCAGATGCAATCGAACTCCTGACAGTCCTATGGGTGAACCGACATTCTTTTAATTCATCCTTGGAATTTCCCTTTATGGCGGAGACGATGCCTGACCACTACCAATTGCCGCAATAACTACTTCCTTGGGATTAGGAACCATGCAGCCAACTCTGCACCTTTGGGACGTGGAGGTCCCCTCGCGCTGCCACCTGGATGGGTTGAACGACCTGATGAATAGAGGTAGAGGCCAGAGCGAAGGCTGGGGTGTATAATGGGAAGTGGTGAATGGGCAGAGGAGACATGGAGCGCGGGGCTTGAGTGGATGAGGAGAGGTGAGTTGGGAGAAGAAGGGAAGAACACCTGGCATGATGTGTTAGGCGAAAATGAGGAAAAGGAAAAAGGGGATCGTGAGGGTGAATGGACAGGTGACGGGGAGAGAGGGGGGACCATGCTATGAGGTGAAGTGGAAGATAGGCAGCAGGGGAGAGGCGGCTCGGGAGGTGACATGGCGAGGGAAGGCCCCACATTGATTAAAAGAAGAGCGGCTGAGAAGGGTGGGATTTCTTGTGCGTCGTTGATCCAAGCACTTTGATCTTAGCCATTGGGAAGATGCGTGCCTGATTTCGGA
>ML777564.1:1568105-1660398 GCA_009831015.1 Picea engelmannii | reverse complement strand
TATGCCCATAAGCTATGAAACTGTGAATGATTTCATTGTAAGAATGTCTGTAGGATGTTTTGATCAATACTAGTAGATGCATGTTTATAATGGAAAGACTACATCTGGCTTATGTTTTCATAAATCACTATTTATATGCTTACAAACCTAACTCAGACCACGTGTCTGATTCGTGGGAGAAAGGTACTCTTATATACCTCAGGTAGTACCCTGAGTGAATCTCCCCATAGAGATGCCTTCCTTGAAAAGTCCATCAAGAACCGGGAAAAAGAATGTGAAGACCAAGGCGCAAGGCCTTAGTAACCCTGCACGAAGAGGAATGACCCTCTTGAAAAACCTGAGACGACAACATAAGGATGAAGTATCGAATCGACGGATGAGATCCTGTCGGGAGATTTGTGGTCACTCACGGCCGTCATATCGGAAGGAGAAGATAGAGTGTTAAGTGCCTTAACCTTGATAGGAGGTGATCGACGGATGAGATCCCGTTGGGAAATCTGCGGTCACACATGACCATTAGATTGGTAGGAGAAAGTAGGGTGTTAAACACCTTACCACTTGGTTTCTCGGTGTCTTCGTGGGTAGCGAAGAGATCGGGACTATATATCCCCAAGGTCCATGAGAGTATCCGGACCGTGGATCTTTCCACGATTAGGAAGTCGTTGGAAAGCCCACAAGTTAGGAATTTGTCCATCAGATCTCGGCTGAAAAACTCGACAGCCGTTGGATCTGTCAGGAGTTACCCGAGGGTTAAGACCCTAGTGTATAGGGGCGAAAAACCCCAGGATAGATCTAAGCTGTTCGATTAACGAAGGTCACGTGTCAAGAGATCACCCATTTCGGAAAACCGGGAGTCGGGAAATCGGAAGTCCTGTTGACAAGAGATCGGGATTTTACATTGTGGAAATACCGGGATGGATCTAGGCCACCCGATTGACGGAAGCCACGTGTTGTGAGATCTCCCATTTCGGGAAATCGAAAATCGCGGAATCGGGATTCCTGTTGACAAGAGTTTGGGATTTTCCATGGTGAAAACCCCAAGATAGATCTGAGTTGTCCGATTGACAGAGGCCACGCATCGTGAGATCTCCCATTTCGAGAAATCAGGAATCGCGAGATCGGGAGTCCTGGCGACAAGGGATCGGGACTTTCCTGGGTGGAAACCCCAGAGCAGTTGTGGACCGTCCGATTTAAGGAGGTGACGTGTCGAGAGATTACCCGTTTCGGGAAATTGGGAATCAAGGATTCGGGAGTCCTGTTAACAATAGGTCGAGCTCTCGCCTTGATAAATCTCGACGGAAGAGAGGCTGTGGTCATATGGGAAGAGGCCATATTGACCAATGCTTAACCCAAGGGGATAATCACCGATTGAGGCTCATTCAACACTTCAGCATTTCGGCATTCGAGATACCGAAGGGCATGTTCCCCTGTGCTCTCAAACCCCAAAGTTCAGACTTATAAACCTCGAGATGTTAGCATGTGGTTAGGCTCTGATGAATGATCAGGATCCTCTCAGAGGATTCTAGGACTGGGATGTCTGTCAGATGTGAGGAAGAGATGCCAGTTTTACGCTGGGGCGAGAATGGACATTAGGGTAAGTAGCGAGCAGATCTGGATGGCAAGAGTCCACCCACCCAGATCTACGACTGAGGATTCATTCCAGAGCCCCCTTTCCATTCTGCCTTTAATGGGGGGGGGGGTCCGGAATAGTGTGGCGTGTGAAGTGGCCCCCCCCTTCCTGTCCTATCGACTACCATGTTGCACTTCCCCCTCTGCCACCTGTACTCCACTGAACCGTGCGACGGGGCCTGTTCTCATTGGCTGTTCTCTAGCCCTGTTGGGATTCGTCCCTATTGGCCGGTCGCTAGCCCTGTCGGGGTTCGACGGTTGCAAAGTCGAACGGTTTGACATTACCGTAGCACCGAGACGCGAAATACAAAAGACACTGCGTTTATTTGAACTGTGAGCATGACCCGCGATTACATGGGAACGAAGAGAGAGAGAATGAGCCAACTTACGCTGGGCCTCCATCGATATTTAGGGGTTCTGATTCGGTAGAAGACCAGAAAAATCTGATTTAGTTAGTGGGTGTGTGACAAAGTGGTATCAGAGCATGGTTACAACACTTGGCCTACTTGGGCTCAGGCATGAGCCGCGCAAGGAGAAGACATTATCATCTGTGTTTTCCCCTTAAGAAGAAGGATTGCAGGATGAAACTGTAATCTGGGACATGAACTTCGTTGTCCCGTTTTAGTGTTATGATGGCTACCTACTAATGCAGGTAGAGTCTCTTGCAATTAATATGGTTGATAGATAAGGATTAAGACCCAAATGAAAAACCCCTGTTATATGGGTATACATGTGAAAATATGAATTTATGCACAGGTTATAAAAATGTATTTAACTCTTGACTAATAACCAGCGTTTGTCTTTTCACCCAAGCAGACGATCAGCCACGGGAATCTACAGACGCAGAGTATGGTGACTCACCAAGAGGTGGGAGAAGGCTCCCACAACAGAGACGAAGATTCTAACGAAAGAAGAGCAATAGGAACCCCTCTAGATCTAGGTGAGATTGTGAGGAGTCTCATGGTTGAATTGCAAAGCTGCAAGGCCGACAATGAAAGGATGATGAAAGAACAAGAAAAGCAAACTGAAATTAATGCAGTGTTACTGCAGAGCTTATCCGACCTACGACGACAAATGCAGCATGAACCTGAAGTGTAGAAACATGGTTGTATCAGTGGCCATACTGAGAGGAGCACCTCAAGGAAGGTCCACCCCAGAGGTAAAGGACCAGTGCCAGAAGATTCCTCTGAGAAGGAATCTAGTGATTCAGAAGGCTCTTCCAGCAGCAGGACCAGTTCCTATTTTCGAAGAAAACATAAGAAGCAAAAGACTTCCAAGAGTCATAAATTTGAGGAATTCAGAAAGTCCAAACCTACCTCCTTCGACGGTGAGATAAAGAAGGGAGAGGAAGTTGAGGCCTGGCTACTTGGACTGAAGAAATATTTCAGAGTCCATGATTTTTCAGAAAATTTGAAGGCCCGAGTGGCCACTTTCAAAACAGAAAAGCTTCCATCTGGTGGGAAGATCTTAAGAACATGAAAGGGGTCCACGAGGAGGACTTGTCTTGGAAACGGTTTGAGAAGTACTTCTGGAAGAAGTATTTGTCGGAAAAATATTTCGACGAGAAGTCTAAAGAGTTTTATGAACTCAAACTGGGGCAACTCACTATAGAGGAATATGTCAACAAATTCCTCGACTTATTGAGATATGTACCCTACATCAAAGCAGAGAAGGCGAAGGTGCAACGCTTCATCAGTGGGCTACCCAAGGAATACTGGAACCGAATTGAGTTTGATGAGCCAAAGACCTTAGAAGACACTATTCGAAAAGCAACATATTGTCATGAACAATATGGACATCGGGCAGAGTCTCGTGGAGACTGGAGACAGAAGAATGTTTCGAAATTTTAGAAAAAGGGGATCAAATCCTTTGGATTTAAGAACTACAAGAAGAACCCCAAAATGAACTTTCCAACCCGGAGTGTAATCTAGTAGAACTTTACCTCGGTGGACGGAAATAAAACTTTTGGACCTATATCGGTGAAGACTAATAACTCAAAGAAAGAACCTTTGAAATGCCGGGGTTGCGGAGAAGAGCGTCTCTTGAGAGACTGTCCACACCGACAACAGAAAAGTCGAAAAGTTTATAACATTCAGGAAGCTACCACAGTAAATGATGTGGCAAGGAGTGTGCCACAGATTTATGCAGCCTTGGATAATAACCAAGCTAACCACCAAGCTTCAGTGATGGAAATATAAGGTATGATTTTCAACCAGCTAGTGTCTGTTTTGATTGACCCTGGTTCAAATTTGAGTTATATAGCCCCTAAGACTATGGATAAGTGTGAGCTACAACCACAAAAAGAAACCAAGCCATGGTTGGTACAGTTAGCCACTGGCACCAAAAGAAAGGTAGTAGAGGTCATACCATCCTGCCAATTAATGTTGGGTGAATTCCCCACCCAAGCAACCCTTAACGTATTACCCCTGGGATCATACGATTTGTTGATTGGTATGGACTGGATGGCCACCCATAAAGCCAAATTGGACTGTTACCATAAAACCTTAGAATGTGTGAGAAAGGAAGGAAAGAGGATAACCCTCCAAGGGATCTGAAAACCGGTCTCGGTGAGGCAAATATCATCCCTGCAAATGAGAAAGTATTTCCGAAAGGGATGTCCCCTATATGCAATACAGGTGTTGAAAACAATCGAAGGTGCTAAACCAAGCCCTGATGAACACCCTATCCTGAGAGAATACAAAGATGTGTTTCTGGAAGAGGTATCGGGTCTACCTCTGAGAAGAGACATTGAATTCTCGATAGAGCTCGCACCAGGAGCGGTGCCGGTGTCTATGACACCCTACCAGATGAGCTCACCTGAGTTAGTTGAACTCAAATTGAAATTGAAAGAGATGATGGATAAGGGTTATATTCAACCCAGTGTGTCCCTATGGGGATCACCAGTCCTGTTTGTGAAAAAGAAGGATGGCACCCTTAGACTATGTATAGATTATAGACAACTCAATAAAGTAACCATAAAGAAAAAGTACCCCTTGCCCAGGATCGATGATATATTCGATCAGTTGGGAGGTGCGTCTATTTTCTCAAAGATTGACTTGAGGTTGGGGTACCATCAAGTCCGAATTAAGGGTGAAGACATCCATAAAACTTCTTTCTGGACACGGTATGATCACTATGAGTTTGTGGTAGTACCATTTGGGTTAACCAATGCCCCTGCCACTTTCATGTGCTTAATGAACAATATACTCAGTAAATTTTTAGATAAATTTGTACTAGTTTTTATTGATGACATATTAATCTACTCTAAGAATAGAGAAGAACATGAAGAGCATCTTAGACTGGTGCCGCAAGTGCTAAGAGAGCATCAAATCTATGCTAAATTCAACAAATATGACTTCTTTCAGAAGAAAATACATTACTTGGGACATGTTTTGTCTGAGGAAGGGGTAGCAGTAGATCCTGACAAGATTAGGTTTATCATGGAATGGCCTACCCCAAAGGATGTCTCAGACATCAAATCCTTTATGGGATTAGCGGGATATTATAGGAGATTTATAAAAGGATTCTCCAAGATTGGTTGTCCAATCACTGCCCTCCAGAAGAAGGGGACAAAATTCACGTGGACACAACAATGTGAAGAAAGATTTCAAACCTTGAAACATCTATTAACCCATGCACCCATGTTGAAAATCGCTGACCCAGGAGCTGACTTCCTTGTGTGCACAGATGCCTGTAAGGAAGGGCTCGGAGGAGTCCTTATGCAGGAAGGAAGTGTGATCTATTATGAATCCTGAAAATTGAATGAACATGAGGTCAACTATTTGACTCATGATCTAGAACTGGCTTCCATAGTGCATGCCTTAAAAATGTGGAGGCATTACCTCTTGGGAAGAAAATTTGTACTTATGGCAGATCACAGTGGATTGCAATATTTGTTTGACCAACCAAAGCTCAATGCTAGACAAGCTAGATGGATGACCCTCCTTAGCGAATTTGATTTTGAAATCAAACACATTAAAGGGAAAGAGAATAGGGTGGCCGATGCCCTTAGCAGAAGCATGAAAACAATTCACCTAGCAGCGGTGAGCACCTGCGAGACAGATGTCAAGAACAGAGTCAGAAATGCACAAGAAACATATTCCTTCGTTCAGACCGTGACCCTGTACCTATAGCAAGAACCCTTTGGAGTAAAATATGAAGGCTACCAGATGACCGAAGGAGGTCTTCTCACTTACAAAGATAGACTGTACATTCCAAATTATGACGAATTGAGGAGGTTCATTATGGATGAACTACATAAAAGACCATACACTGGTCACCCAGGATACCAGAAAATGATTACTGCCACCCCGAAACAATTTTATTGGCCTGGATTGAAGAAATACATAGCCAAATATTTGGCCTAATGCATAGAGTGCCAACAGGTTAAAGCAGAACATCGACACCTAGCAAGACTATTACACCCTTTACCCATCCCAAAATGGAAATGGGAAACCATCTCCATGGATTTTATCACTGGATTTCCAACTTCAACCAAACAGAATGACGCCATTATGGTAGTGGTGGATAAACTGAGCAATTCTGCTCATTTCATCCTCATCAAATCAACCTGCAAGGCGATAGATATCTCCCTGGTATTCATGAAAGAGGTATTCCGACTGCACGGTATGCCGAAAGAGATAGTGTCTGACAGAGACACAAAATTTACTTCCAATTTTTGGAAATCACTGATGGCTGGTTTAGAGACCAAATTTTTGTTTAGCACTGCCTATCACCCTCAAACCGATGGATAGACATAAAGAGTGAATCAAATATTAGAGGATATGTTAAGAATGCATGTAATGCATCAACCCAGGAAATGGGAAGACTACCTACCATTGGTAGAATTTTCCTACAACAACGACTACCAAGCATCCTTAAAGATGAGTCCCTTCGAGGTCCTCTATGGTAGACCGTGTAATACTCTAGTCAGCTGGAGTAATCCTGTAAATAGGATTTATTTTGGAACCGACATGTTGAAATAAATGGAACAACAAGTGACTCAGATAAAACAAAATTTGAAGGTTGCTCAGAACCGACAGAAAAGTTATGCTGATCAAAAGAGAACTCCAAAAGAGTTCAAAATGGGAGACCATGTATATCTCAAAATTAAGCCCAAAAGGAGTTGCCTAAAAATGGGAGCTTGTGCCAAGTTGGCACCCCGGTATTGTGGACCCTTTGAGGTTCTAGATAGAGTGGGACTTGTAGCCTATCGGCTAGCACTTCCTCCCACAGTAAAAGCACATACTGTTTTCCATGTTTCATTATTGAAGAAATATGTACATGATGCTAATCATATAATTGACTGGTCTGTGATCTAGGTGGAACTGGAGGGAGAATTTCTACTAGAACCCCAATGCATACTGGACAAAAAGGAAACCCTGCTCCAGAACTGAACCATTGCAAAGGTCAAGGTGCAGTGGAAACATTTTGGCCCCGATGAGGCTACATGGGAAATGGAGGATGCCATGAGACAGGCATATCCGATTTTGTTTACTTATGTACACGCAATTCATGTTAGTAGATAAGAACATCGAGGATGATGTTCCTTTTTAAGGGGGAGGGAATTGTAACACCCCGTTTCCCCCAGTTTGTAAAAATAACTGGATTGGCCAAGAACTATGGTAAACTCATAAATGTGAATATGTGATGTAAATGGACCTTGAGGAAAAGGTCAATGAATGTGAATAACATTATGAATTTTATTGCAGGACTGCTAAGAGGGAATGTGCAGAAAAAGAGACCATGATGGCAGTGGAAGGCACCTGGAAAGGTGGCGTTAACTTCCACCGAGAATTAATACCATATTTGGACTCCACTGGCTCGGAGAACCAAAAGCAGCTCGCTGGCCCCGAATTAAATGTCTCGCAGGCTGGTAGGTAGATGGCTTAATGAGGGAAGGGAGGTGAACTACCCATCCATAGAGTCGTCAAGCCTGACCAGCGTGAGGGTAATCGTGCCACACACAACCTCACAAGAGGATAAGGCGTAGGGTAGAAGTGTTTGGGGGGCAGACGTGAGGGGAGAACTCTGGCGATATGCAGAGTGAGTGATAGCAGAGAGGAAGGATTGCAACCTTCGCTCCTGGTCACTGGAAAACAGAGACATAGTCTCACAGCATCGTGGTCTCAGCTCGGGGGTGGCTAGTGGTAAATCCGCTGGGAGTTGCTAAGCCTACAGTTGGGTGGAAACGAGCACCCCTCTTAGTAGTTGCTTGACCCCTGGTGTTATTTCTGATAAGTGTTTTTCCTCTGGCATCTTGAAATATATATATATATATATATATATATATATATATATATATATGTTTATTCTGATGATTATGCCCATAAGCTGTGAAACTGTGAATGATTTCATTGTAAGAATGTCTGTAGGATGTTTTGATCAATACTAGTAGATGCATGTTTATAATGGAAAGACTATGTTTGGCTTATGTTTTCATAAATCACTATTTATATGCTTACCGACCTAACTCAGACCGCGTGTCTGATTCGTGGGAGAAAGGTACTCTTATATACCTCAGGTAGTACCCTGAGTGAATCTCCCCATAGAGATACCTTCCTTGAAAATCCCATCAAGAACTGGGAAAACGAATGTGAAGGCGCAAGGCCTTAGTAACCCTGCACGAAGAGGAATGACCCTCTTGAAAAACCCAAGACGACAACATAAGGATGAAGTATCAAATTGATGGACGAGATCCTGTCGGGAGATTTGTGGTCACTCACGACAGTCAGATCAGAAGGAGAAGATAGAGTGTTAAGTGCCTTAACCTTGATAGGAGGTGATCGATGGACGAGATCCCGTCAGGAAATCTGTGGTCACACACGACCGTTAGATTGGTAGGAGAAAGTAGGGTGTTAAACGCCTTACCACTTGGTTTCTCGATGTCTTCGTGGGTAGCGAAGAGATCGGGACCGTAGATCCCCAAGGTCCATGAGAGTATCTGGACCGTGGATCTTTCCACGATTAGGAAGTCGTGGGAAAGCCCACAAGTTAGGAATTTGTCTGAGTCATCAGATCTCGGCTGAAAAACCTAACAAGCATTGGATCTATCAGGAGTTACCCGAGGGTTAAGACCCTAGTGTATAGGGGCCAAAAACCTCGGGATAGATCTAAGCCGTCCGTTTAACGGAGGCCACGTGTCAAGAGATCACCCATTTCGGGAAACTGGGAGTCGAGAAATCAGGAGTCCTATTGACAAGAGATTTGGATTTTCCATTGTGGAAATCCCGGGATGGATCTAGGCCACCCGATTGATGAAGGCCATGTGTCGTGAGATCTCCCATTTCGGGAAATCGGAAATTGCGGAATCAGGATTCCTGTTGACAAGAGTTCGAGATTTTCCATGGTGAAAACCCCAGGATAGATCTGAGCCGTCCGATTGACGGAGGCCACGCGTCGTGAGATCTTCCATTTCGGGAAATCAGGAATCGCGAGATCGGGAGTCTTGGCGACAATGGATCGAGAATTTCCTAGGTGGAAACCCCGGAGCAGTTGTGGACCGTCCGATTTAAGGAGGTGACGTGTCGAGAGATTACCCGTTTCGGGAAATCAGGAATCAGGGATTTGGGAGTCCTGTTAACAATAGGTCGGGATCTCGCCTTGATAAATCCCGACGGAAGAGAGGCTGTGGTCATATGGGAAGAGGTCATATTGACCAATTCTTAACCCAAGGGGCTAATCACTGATTGATGCTCATTTATCACTTCGGTGTTTTGGCATTCAGGATACCGAAGGGCATGTTCCCCTGTGCTCTCAAACCCCGAAGTCCAGACTTGTAAACCTCGAGATGTTAGCATTTGGTTAGGCTCTGATGAATGGTCAGGATCCTCTTGGAGTATCCTGGGACTGGGATGACCGTCAGATATGAGGAAGAGATGCCAGTTTTACGCTGGGGCGCGAATGCGCATTAGGGTAAGTAGCGAGCAGATCTGGATGGCCAGAGTCCACCCACCTAGATCTACGACTGAGGATTCATTCCGGAGCCCCCTTGCCATTCTACCTTTAATGTGGGGGGGGGGGTCTAAAATTGGACGTGCAACTATCGAACGGTCGATATTAACTCATCATGATCAACGACGCTCAGGTGGATTCTGAACCCCCCTTGCCATTCTTCCTTTAATGGGGGGGGGGGGNAGAATAGTGTGGTATGTGAAGTGCCCCCCCCCCCCTCCTGTCCTGTCGACTACCGTGTCGCACTTCCCCCTCTGCCACCTGTACTCCACTTAACTGTGTGACGGGGCCTAGTCTCATTGGTTGTTCTCTAGCACTGTTGGGATTCGTCCCTATTGGCCGGTCGCTAGCCCTGTTGGGGTTCGCCGGTTGCAAATCCGAACGGTTTGACATTACCATAGCGCCAAGACACGAAATACAAAAGACACTGCATTTATTTGAACTGTGATCATGACCCTCGATTACATGGGAATGGAGAGAGAGAGAATGAGCCAGCTTATGCTGGGCCTCCATGGATATTTAGGGGTTCTGATTCGGCAGAAGACCAAGTAAATCTGATTTAGGTAGTGGGTGTGTGACAAGTATAGACACACCCCTTACAATATTCTCTCTATAGATAAGGTAATAGTCATCCTTTCTCCCTGGATTGACCCCTTATGCTCACGAGAAAGTGAATAATGAATAATCCCCCCAAAATACACTAAAGCCAACAATATATATTGCATGCATTAAACTCAACATTTGTCACCTTAAGAAGTAGGTTAAGCTACTTGGTGACTCTTTCCCTACCATCGGGAACTTAGGATAAAATAATTATCCATAATTTTACACTTTCCCAGAAATATTATAAAATATTCCCCAAGACTTAAGTCTCACCCCCACTTTTCCCTTTTCCGGTGGAGTTACCCCCCCATCTCTTTTCGTCTAAGTCTATCTATGCATAATGATGTAATATTATATTAATACTGTGATTAAATTTACATGGATAGGTGCACTAGCCTATTTGCATCCCGACTCACCAACCTCATAATCAGATAGGTTCTCCGGCCTCAATACATATACAACTATATATATATATATATATAAATCAACTTGATGCACACTCCCAAATAATTCCTGCACACTTACCCAAGTGCATGCAACATTGTGAAATGTGCTCACTCTTTCTTTGATGTGCAACCATGCACACTTTCCTAGGTGCGTGGAACACCAAAACTAGGTGCCAATGACTCACCATCCTATATGTACATTTACATTTGCAATTGGTACCAATGGCTCACCAGCCTATATGTACAATTAAAAAGGGTCTGGATTAGGGACATTACTTTCTCCTCCCCTTTGTATATGCACTATCCTTAGTGTATCATGTACATACACAATTTCAAAAATCTTCAAAAAGATGCAAATACTCTACCCGCATAGCATCCTCATGCTCCCAAGTTGCATCCTCATGACCGTACCAGGTCCATTGGACCTTTGGCAGCTCCATGAATTGATTTCGAAGCTGTTTTATTTTCTGATGCAATATGAAAACTGATCACACTTGAAAATTGCCTTCTGGATCCACCTGAATCACATTCTAATAAATCATATGATTCGAATAAGGTACGCACTTTTTAAGTAATGATACATGGAAAACATTATGAATACACAAGGATGCAGGAAAAAAAAGTATATATGTGACATGACCACTCCTCTCTAGGATTTAAAATGGCCCATAGTAGCGCACTGCCAACTTATAACAATTCCATAACTTCAAGGAATTGCACCTGTATTTCACTTTCAAAAACATGTGATCACCCACTTTAAATTCTCTATGGGTTCTGCCTTTATCAGTGCAACTTTTCTTCCTATCTTGGGCAACCTTTAAGTTATTCCTTATCTTTACCATCTCATCTTCCATTTCCCAGAGCAGAACTGGCCCAACTACTACATGATTTATTGGGTTGTCCCAACTCACCGACGTGTTGCAATTTCTACCATAAAGTGCTTCAAATGGGCTCATCTTTAAATATGCTTGATACCCATTGTTGTAAGAAAACTCTGCCAAGTGAAGGTATTCTTCCCATTTTGATGGCTTGTCCATCACAGACATTCTAAGCATATCTTAAATCAACCTATTTACCCTCTTTGTTTCTCCGTCTAACTCATGGTGATATGTTGTGCTAAAATTTAGATTTGTCCCAAATCCTTTGAAAATCCCTTTCCAAAAGTTTGAGGTGAACTTAGAATCTCTGCCAGACACAATTTTCTTAGGTGCACCAACCAGATTAGCGATTTCTCGCATGTATATCTCAACAATGTTGACTCCCTTGTGCATTGACTTCATTGGAATAAAATGCACAACTTTAGTAAGCTTGTCCACCACCACCATAATATAATCATGTTGCTTAGAAGTCCTATGAAAATTAGTTATAAAATACATGGTTACAACTTTCTACTTCCACTCAGGAATGGGAAAAAGGTTGTAACAAACCAACTGGATGTCTGCGCTCATCATTGACCTTTTGACATTCAAGACATCTAGCAATAAAATCAACAACTTCCTTTTTCATACTTGGCCAATAGTATTTATTTTTGACTTTGACAATTGTCTTCAGGTAACGTGGATTCCCAACATAAGGAACTTTATGCATCTTTGAGAATAATATACTTTTCAACTCTTGATCATTTGGTACATAGACTTTGCATTTATATATGAGGATCACATCCTCTCTTATCTCATAACCTTCCAAATTCTGTGGAAACATACCTTGCTGTAAAGTCACCTTTATGTCCATATAGCACAGATCTGATTTGGCGACTTCTAAAATTCTGTCGCACAAATTTGATTTGTACATGCTAATGATTGTAGCATGCATCTCATGCACCCTCCTTTTGAGTGCGCCAACTACCTTGTTCTCTTTTCCTCTGTATGCTTTATGTCAAATTCATACTCATTGAGGAATTCTAACCACTCGTTTTGTCTATCATTTAAACTTGGCTATCCAAACAGATACTTCATACCACTATGGTTTATCCCCAGCTCAAATATTTTACCCATAAGATAATTCCGTCACATCTTTAAGGCATGCACTATGGTTGCCAATTCTAAGTCATGAGTAGCATACAACCTTTCATCCTCTTTTAACTTTCTTGATTCATAGCATACCACATGCCCATTCTGACTTTGGACTCCACTGAGCCCTTCCTTGCATGCATCCATGCACACAACAAAGTCTACATCAGGATCAACAATTCTCAAAATTGGCGCACTTGTCAACAAACTTTTCAAGTGCTGAAAACTCCTTGCACATTATAAAGTCCATTCAAATTAGTCACCTTTATTTTATAAAGATGTAATTGGATGCACAAACTATGAGAATCCTTCAATAAACCTTCTGTAATAACCCGCAAGTCCCATAAAGACCTCACCTCTGCGACATTTCTTGGTGTCGACCATTGCTCAATGGATTTTATCTTTTCCAGATCCACATCTATTCCTTCCTTGGAAATGATATGGCCCAAATAATGAATCTATCGCTGATAAAATGAGCACTTGCTCAACTTTTCATACAATTGATGCTCCCTCAATACCTACAGTACCATCCTCAAGTGTTGTTCATGCTCTTCCTATGATTTTGAGTAAATAAGTATGTCATCCATAAATACAAGGAAAAACTTACATAAGTACTTTATGAAAACTCCATTCATCAAACACACGAAGACAACTGGTGCAATTGACAATATGAATGGTACCACTATGAACTCATAATGTCCGTACCTCGTTTTGAAGGTTGTCTTGCTGATGCATTATTCCTTAATTCTCACTTGGTTATATCCAGATCTATGATCAATCTTTGAAAATATCTGCATGCCCTGTAGCTAATCAAAGAGGTCATCTATCCTTGGCAAAGGATAGTTGTTCTTTAATGTTACATTTTTCAACTACCCGAAGTTGATACAAAGTCTCAGTGTACCATCCTTCTTCTTCACAAAAAATATTGGGGCACCCCAAGGCGACACACTTGGGTGTATATTCCCCTTCTTCAGAAGCTCTTCAAGTTGCATCTACAACTCATTCAATTCTGGCGTACTCATCCTATAAGGAGTCTTGGATACAGGTGTTGTTCCCGACATCATATTTATAGAGAAATCAATATCTCTTTTTGGAGGCAATGCCAATATCTCTTTAAAGACATCCTCAAACTCTTTCAGTACTGCGTAGTCTTCAACACTTGGGACTTTATCCTTAGGTTCCACTTCCATGTGCGATGCAAATACTTGACATCCTTTCCTGTAGATTTTCTACAATTGAAAGGCTGTAATTTCTATGATAGTTATAGCTCTTGGAATTCCCTTTACTATTCTTAAGTTTCCTTCCTCATCTAAGAAAGTAAATGCCTTATTGTAACAATCCAGGACAACATGGTGCTCCTCCAACCATTCCATATTAATGTGGCAATCATACCAATCGAAATGTATGATATTCAAGTCATCCTTTGTGCATATTCCATTCATCTCAATTGGACATGCCTTAACCATCTCATTAATTTTCCTTTTTTCTCCTATAGCTAACTGCACTGACCAAGATTTCCAATCTTGCTTCTCAACAATTAGAACCTTTCTATCATCTTAGGATCTAGATAACTATGAACAGATCGTGATTCAATTAAACTAGCAAGGGGTGGATCATTAATCTTACCTTCCACCTCAATCATGTGCGAATGAAACTCAACTTGCTTGTTATCCAGGGCTGCATAAATCCTAGGCAACATTTCTGCCCATTTCTTCAACTATCACAGCTTCCTGAACACTGTGCACAATCCTTGCTTTATCACCTCTTTGAGGGAAATCTTTGTGCATATGATCTTTGCCACAACTCCAACATTGAACAAATTGCTTCCATGGATTTTTCCCCACTGTCTTCGACATTGTGGGATCCTTGAGAGTTGGTTGTTCTTGCACAATATTTCTGAAAAACAATGGCTTAGTCCCCTTCTTCCTCTGTTCCACCTGACTATTGATATTATCCTCCCAAGCCTTTTGGAAACCTAGTCTCCCCCTTTTCTTCTCATAAAGACACTTAGCACACCTTATGGTTTCCTCCAATGTCTTAGGGTCATCATATTGTATCTTATCACTGACAAATGGAGAAAACCCACACAGGTACCTCTGAATTTTCACTTTCTCATCCTTGATGAATGCAATGTATTTCATCAACTCTAAGAATATCATTTCATACTCATCTATCATCATACTCCTAAGATTGAGTTCAAAGAACTCCTTCATTTTCTTGTCATAGTATCACTTGGTTACATATTTCTTTTGAAAATACATGTTGAACTCCCTCCAAGTAAACTTATTCTCATAAATGTGTTTCACTTGCATGCATTTATCCCACCACATTAATGCATTTCCTTTTAGCTGATAGATAACAATTCTCCCTTCTACATGCACAAAATAATTATGCAACTGGAAGTTCTTCCTCATACCCAACAACCAGGTCTCCACATATTTATCCTTCTTGTGCTCACCATCAAAGGTAGGAGGCTTGATCTTAATTCATTTCTCCCTATAGCTCATCCACCCCAATCCTTATTTTATGCTTCCTGACAAGAAATGAAT
The DNA here is from genome assembly GCA_009831015.1 of Picea engelmannii. Classification (NCBI taxonomy): domain Eukaryota; kingdom Viridiplantae; phylum Streptophyta; class Pinopsida; order Pinales; family Pinaceae; genus Picea; species Picea engelmannii. The sequence continues at coordinate 1,645,209 of ML777564.1, read as the reverse complement.
TTGATTTATTGCGTGCTTTCCTAAATGAATGCTTTGGTGAGTGGTGATGATGCCTATGAAAAATTCTTACTTCTCTTATTTTCTCATCATGAGACCTGCAACTTCTTGACCTACTCAACTCTGTCTCCTTATCCATTTTCTTTTCTATCCTGCCCAGGGTCTACATCAATTTGACATTGAAGTCATCTTGTTACTCCTTGGCTCTCATAAGCCTTTCATTATCAACTTTATAACTTTGGACATTCTTTTTCAATCCCTTTATGGTTTCTACCAAGTTCATGCACTCATCCTTGGATTCTGTACCATCAACACCCAAACCGACATATAAATCCTCAAATCCATCATCAGGATTGTAAGTCCTTTGCTTATTTTCCATACTTTTGACCTTCTAAATTGATTATGTCCTGCTCTAATCACTGATATTTCTGCAAAATGTGCAGACAACAAGATTTGTTAGGTGGATTCATGAGACAACTTCATGAAAACTCTGCACCATCTTATCAAAATATCCTCTTTTAAAGCCTGTGTGTGCACTGGTATTCAACACACACCAATGCACGATGTCAATTTTTTAACTTGTACACCACATATCAGTAATGCACATGCACAACAAATTTTTTCTAGGCAGCCTTGAACCTTTAGCGTGCACACCCATGGACCATTGTTTACTGTGCAGTTCCAGTGCCGCACTTTGCAATATCATATATTTAACACACACATCTACACAATATTATTTAATGCACACCAAGGCCATGCTGAAATTCCAAATTCGGTCACTTACCAGTCTGAGTTTTTCCTTAAGTAGAACTCAGCTCATGTAGGCTCAATGTTGAAACTAGAGCTCTGATGCTTTTTGTTGACCTCTGGCCCATACAAGTCCAATGTTGAACCAATAGCTCTGATACCACAATGTAACATCCCCATCCACCTAGACTGGGCCATGCTACTCCAAAAACTCCCTGAAAATGATTTGATACCACAATGTAACATCCCCAGATACCCAGGCTGGGCCATGCTACTCCAAAAATGCTCTGACATTGCTCTGATACCACAATGTAACATCATTCAACTTACTACTGAACAATTTTATTCTAAAATATATTGCAAATATTCTACTCCAAACATTAGATTGTGCTATATCACTTGAATTAATGTGCTCAACTCCAAGTGGAGTCGTTCCACACAACTTATAACAACAAAAGTAACAAAAACAACTACACACTAGCACACTGAATACATAGCGTATTGTGCACGCACCCATTCCGACATCATTACCAAATATGTCTTGTGTGCGCAAACTGCTTCCCTGTGCACATGACTATTCAATCCTTGCCTCAAAGACTCATGACCAATATCAAAGGACAACTTAACAAGAAAAACTATCAATAACCATGATACTTAGACATAATTAAAATAATGACTATCAACACCACTTTTACATGTGTAAGGAGCATTAGACAGAATAAAAACAATTACTTATATGAAACAACATACAAGAATTAACCCATGTCAAACATAGATAAATACATATAGAGTAAACAAGACTAGCACATAAAGAACACTTTTATTTTATGAAATTCACCAACTACACGTAGAAATCAGACGTTCCTCCCAGCCATAGACTATGTTGCTCATAATATTTCAACAACAAGACACCCTCATGCTGGGGCTTAACTCCACCAAGGAAAAAGGGTTCCTGGTGATAGGTTAAGGTCTGATTCTCAATAGAATTTCTCAGTCCAAGGTGCCTGCCTATTGCAACTAGCCTACATTCCCTCATTCCCCACACACTTGTCAAACCCAAGGAAGTGTGCCCCTTCTCTACTCAACAGTACCTCAACTTCCCTACTTCCCTTCCAGGGTTACCAACAATAGGCCGAACAAGAATTCTTTGAGCCCCATGAATAATTCCCAACGCATCATGGAACAATTCTCAACAAAACTATCACCAAGAGAGTATGCTCATGGTATTGACAACCCACCTCTTCAACATCAAATCTCTCACCTAGAGAGACTTCTCACGGGCCTGACAACCCGCTTCTTCGACAACATAACTCAGATTATTGTAAAGAAAAACCCCTTACAAGATTCTCTCTGTAGATAAGGTAATAGTCGTCCTTTCTCCCTATTCTAACCCCTTCTGCTCATGAGAAAGTGAATAATGAATAATCCCCCCAAAATAAACTAAGGCCAACAATATATATTGAATGCCTTAAACTTGACATTTGTCACCTTCAGAAGTAGCTTAAGCCACTTGGTGACTTGTTCCCTACCCTATGGAACTTAGGATAAGATAATTATCCATACCTTTACACTTTTCTAGAAATATTATAAAATATTCCCCATGACTTAAGTCTTGCCCCCCCTTTTCCCTTTTCCAGTGGAGTTAGCCCCCCATCTCTTTTCATCTTAAGTCTGTCTGTGCACAACAATGCAATATTATATTAATACTGTGATTACATTTACATGGATAGATGCATTGGCCTATTTGCATCCCGACTCACCATCCTCATAATCACACAGGTTCTTTGGCCTACACACACACACACACACATATCTCGGCTTGGTGTGAACTCCTAGACAATTCCCATGCACTTACCCAAGTGCGCACAACACTGTGAAATGTGTGCACCCTTTATTTGATGTGAAACCATGCACACTTACCTAGGTGTGCACAACACTATGAGATGTGCACACCCTATCTTTGATAACAATTCTCTGCACACTTATCCAGGTGCGCGCAACACCAAAACTAGGTGCCAACGAGTCACTAGCCTATATGTACATTTAGATTTATAATTGGTACCAATGGATCACCAACCTATATGTATAATTACAAAGGGTTTGGATTAGGGAAATTACATCGACCCCCTCTTAGACACTTTTAGACCCTCCCGTGTCTTGTGGAAAATTATCCCCCATTACTTCGTATGCGTCTGTTTGCAACCAATATTACACTTATTTTATTATTTTCGATATACAATGTTTATATATTACATATTTGGGCGCACGACTATATATCATATTTGCATTACATATTGCTAATCTAGGAATTAAAAATGGGGATGTTACAAAGGATCCCCAAAAATGCAAGTTTATCACTTAGACATTAAATCATATCATTAAGAAATATTCCATTAAAAAAAAACCATGACATAAGCTATGACATTGTCCTAACCGAGAGTTTGAAATTTTATTAGAATAATGTTACAACATGTGTCTTATAAGAGTGGAATTGGTCAATAGACACAATCCTACATAAGTATAAATAATCATAAGGCTACTCCAACCTTGCAATTACACTTAATTTCATAAATTCCTCCTAAAGCACATGCGAGCCTACCTCCCATTTATTCATCTATTCAGATTATCAAATGGTCTAGGTCACTTACATTTTCCAACATTGAACTTGCATCTTAATCACATAATTTTTACCGTTGACAATATTCCATCCAAACATGAATGAATTTCATTAGCAACCCACAATCTCTACTTTATATAGTGGAAGGGAGATTAACCATCAACCTTGAACTGATGGAGTCACTTCACCTTCTATGTCTCCATGTGGACCTATGGCCCAATCATCTTCCTTTAGTCAACCAAATGGTTACAACTATTTCCTTAAGGTGAGGGTGTGCACTATGGTGAATTCCCCAAGTCATTCCACCTTGCAACTCATGCAATGCCTTCATGCCCAAAACCTCACATGCTAACTCTAAATGGTTATGGTGTCTTCCTTACAACATGTCTTGCTTGTTGCTAGGATTACAACTCTCCTTGGAGCACACTCTCTTTATTGGACATCTTAGAAAAGTAATGTTGTATCAACTTCATATCTTATCTAGTATATATGTTGCCCTTTTATAAATTAAAACTTGTTAGAACCACTCCATTTCTTCCATGAACTTGGAGTGTTGTTGCAAACAACAACCACCTTGGAAAGGTATCTGCATAACACTATAATGTTACATCAGTTGTCCAATGGAAGAGACCATGCCACTAGGTGGGAAATTTCACTCCCATTCTCATCTTCCTCTTACAAGCTATGAGGCACCCAATTTTGCAATAGCCAAATGATTCCGTCAAGGTGCTCAACCAAGGCACACTTTTCTACGACATCCCCCCTAGAAAATCACCTCACAACCAAAACTCCGTTACTTTCTCATTGCAAACTACCATCACTCAACTAAGACAACTTACCCTGCAATTAGAAAGAATGAGGATGCTTTTTTTTAATGAAAACAAAAGGTCTTACATCATTTAATCCAATAGAATATACTCCAAAGTTTCATGTATTTACTATAATGATATATTTGAATACAAAAATTCATCTTTCGATTATTTCCAACTAGTTCCTTATTATAAGAACTTTCCCACCTCTATTCTCTATCTAGTCATGATTGAAATACGCCTAAATCATTCACTAGAATTATGTAGATACCTACAAATAACACCACGAGGAATTAAAGATTTAGTAATAATGTATGAGAGTTATAAGAAGTCATAAAATATTTCAAGAGCATAATAATACTAATGAAATTTGTCTAACAATGAATATTTACTATAACAAGCATTTCCCTTCAAGTGGAAACCATTTCCCTTCAAGTGATGTTGATGAAAAAGTGATGCCCTTAGAATTAATAAGTCCTTCCAATCTACGATAAATTCTATTTCCCCAATATCTATGTAAAATTATTTTATTATTCTTTATAACATTCTAGTTATTCATTTCCCCAAGCAATATGTAGATTTTCTTCCTAAGTCATTTTTCTTCTTTCACGACTTTTTTCCCTTTAGCTCTTTACAATAGGAATTCCACTTAGAAAAATTTAAATTTAAACTTATGTATGACATTCATCAAACTTAGCCATTTTTCAATCAATAACTATACACATGAGCCTTAAATCGAACTTTTTTCTCTTGCTTATCTTCAACACAAAGAACAATACAAAGATGCATATTATCTTCAACACAAAGAACAATACAAAGATGCATATGGCCATATAAAATTGGGTTTGATGTTACCAATAGGAATCAATTCCATCTATTATTTCCATCCATTAATCTTCCACCGCATCTTACTCAAATTTCTAATACAATAAAAACTTACTCCACTCATCATGCTTGGTAGGTTCAGCTTTCTAACTTGTCATATTGGATTGAAATAACAATTCAATATAAACAATGTGATTGCATTTCTCACACACACATGTCACTACCTAGACAAGATTGTCATTATTCACATATTTGTTTTAAATGCACATTGTCTCACATGACTCTTTTCATTAAAGAAATTCCATAACCAACTATTTTCTTCCTCTAATACATAACATACAAACAAATTAGATAATGTAGTCTAACATTACACAAGAACAATAATCAACCATAGTGAGGCATAGATTCTTCAGATCAATAGTCAACCATAGTGAGCCATAGATTCTTCACTTGATTGTTATTTTGGTTTTGTAGTTAATTCATTCTTTAATAATGGATGTAGTTAATTTTTGTTTTGTTTTTTAGTTAATACTTTCGAAAGCATCTACATACTTTTTTAAATTGAGAATAACTATAATCTACATACTTTTCTAAATTGAGAATAACTATAATCAATAAGGGTATAACAAAACAAACCCACTCCAACACTCACTCGAGCATGAAGAGGCAACACACCTACACATGTGGAGTTTCATATGGTGACTTGTATCATGACACAATGGTTTGAAGGATATAAATGTCTAAGGAAAACCTAGATCCAATGTTAGGGTTTTGTAGAGAGAGTTGAAGGAGGTAGGGGAAATGGGGCCAAATTCTTTTAGGACAAATCCAAAGGAGGTGGATCCCACCAAGACAGATGGACGTAAGGTATCATGCTCTTCAAGTAGAAAGAGGGATGATCCCTTCTTGGGAAAAATAAGATTTTATTGGATGCACACATCAACTGTTAAAAATTCAAATCAAGTGGGAGATATTAGTAAGTCATATCATGAATAAGGCCAAATATGTTTGAACCAACACAAAATCCCCAAAAAATATCATAGTAGTATGTGATTAAGTGGGGAATAGGGTTAAAAGTGAGTCACCTATCATATCAAGTCACGAAAACCATGAGGACAAGGATAGGGGTAGTGTTGATCAAGAGGCCTCCATTAAAATCTTAGATTATCTCCCATTGGACTTGCTTTTTTATTTTGTTTGCTAGTGTGTCCATGAATTGTAGGACCAACCTTTGGATAAGACATTGGGGGATGGGAAATAAAGGAACAAGGATTCTTGAACTTCCCTCTACCCTAGCACTACCTATATCCTCATGGGAATCAACTCACAAAGGGTCTTTTAGGGAAAAGAGGAGAGAATGTAGACAATGACCCTAGGTATGTAACTTGCCAAATGGCCTCGACAAGAATGGGATTGCATTGTAACCCTACCATTGTCAAAAATAAAGATTGAGCATCACCAATGGAAGCTGGTTTTCCCATTTGGATTTCCAAGGTAAAATTTCTATGTCAAATGTGAGTTTTATCATGATTGTTGTGTCTATTGTGTGGATTGTTGCTTATACACTTGACAATTCCTTGTAGTTTAATCAATCCACTATTATATTGGATTAGTTGGGCATTTTAGTTCTTGATGTTGTTATAAACTAATGACTCTATAAACTATAAAAGAAATAACATAAGAACCATGTAAATTCCATATAATAACCCCGTGTTTGAGTTGTTGAAACACCATAATGACATGCAAATGTGAGTGTTCCAGAAGCAGTGCATTTGAATTTACCCAAGAACATAAATCAAACGGTTAAATATCTTAGACCATCCATCCAACTAATTAAAAAATATCGATGGCCATGGTAACAAATCTATTATTCCAAATATATCCCAATTTCTATTTCCAACCTCTTGAATTTAGCAACTAGTTCATTTTCAAACCACTGGCATTGTTTTATAAACTACATATGTTATATTTCGCCTTCACTGCATGACTAAACATCTCAACATTCCATCTGAAATATTTAATGTTAAAATTAGTTGTGGGAACAAGGTATTTCTGTTTGAGAGTTACCATCCATCCATTATCTTGTGAATTGCATTCAATATACTTTGAAAATATGTTTAGCTCCCTTAGAAGTTTTTATGATCAAAACAACAACAATCATATTTTTTTTTTCCTACAAACCATATGTAGACATTTTAAATCATATTAATGTATTTTCAAGAGGCACGTTGTTGGATGAAAATGAATGACAATAAAACACTTTTGCTTTGACAACATTGGAACATTGCTTCCCTTTGTAAAAACTGAAAATCAACTTACCATTTAATTGTTGTCTAGAATCTGCATTTATATATTGGTGTCAATGCTAGGTAATGTTCACATCGAGGAAAACATTTATGTCATTTGTTAATTCTAGAGTGGCTTATATACCTTTTGTGTTGGAGTATTGTGAAAAGGAGATGGAATATGATGCTTGCAACGTTGGAGTTTGTAGTATCCAATTTATAGCAAGTGAATGATATCATATTCATTGCCTTATGTTTCCAATTAAGAAATTATTGAGGTTGTTGTGAATGAGAATGCTCATGGTGAAGGTTAAGGTTATTGTTAAATTGACATTAAATATAGTTTTTTCTTCATTTGATTAAGAAAAGAATAGGAATGTTGGAAATATTTGGGCACAAACTTTCGATTAAATAGTTATCAAACTAGAGAAAGAAGAACCAAGTCCATTAGACATTGCACTGGGCAGTGTGATACATAAATAAGCATGTGAAAATAGGTTTATTATTAATTTGAGTTTTATAATAATAAAAAGATCGAATTGTTTTGCATCTTGAATAGTGTTTGGACACAGATATAATGTTGGCATGGAATTTTCTCTCACACATATATGTATGTATATATGGTTTGGTTTACCATTAATAGGAACTTTCAAAGAATATATTTATAACTATTTGAGTTATGCTGTCCATTATAATATATGAGTTCATTCTTTATTTTAGTTGGTAATTGAAGAAAATTAACCAAGTATCGGAAGCCAAATTAGAATAGAGGTTTCCATACATGCCATGCCATCTATGCACACCAAGCTACATAGAATAGAAGCCTTTTAAACAATTCTGAGTAGACATTGAAGAGAACAATTTTTATTTTCATTGAGGATCCATGTTGGTGAGATGTGATGGACATAATTCCCATGTTAAAAAATCATATTAATATTAGAGAAGTTGAATTCTTGACCTTGAATCGGCTCTCGGTACTTTGAGGAGAAAGTATACCCAACATGGATAAAGTACTACAAAGAGAATGATTAAAATAACTAAGGGCCATCAATGTGCAAATTCAAGAGGATAACCGACACTTGAAGGAGAAGGTACATATGTTTAAATGAAGGATAGTAGAGATGGAAACAAACCTTGTGACCTCTGTAAAATTGCTGCCTTTGCTAAAGGGTTTCTTTTTTGAATGCCAAGAATTCCTCACCATTGTTATGGCTGATTGGGACAAGAGTAGAGTTCAACTTGTACAATTGGGAGAGAAGGAAATTTATGTAGATAATTGGAAATAGGAGAGGTTCACTTAGATGATGGTTCAATTGCATCAAGAAATGACAACAAAAGAGGAGGTGTTGGCCAAGCTAAATGTAGTTTCCTAAGAGACCAAGGAAGCAAATAAACCTTCAATTGCTACTACAAAATCCAACACCATGATCAAGATAAGCATGGAAAGCTCACCCTCCATAGGCATTTCTCATGTGCACTTGTGTGATTTTGAAAAGCACACTAGAGGCATTGGTTCCAAAATATTAAGGTAAATTGGATACGATGGTCAAGGGCTAGGCTAGAGATGTCAAGGCATCCTAAGCCCCATTGTAGGTGAATCGAGGGTCAAGCTTGAAGGCTTAGGTTTTATTGGCTCAAATAAATGACCATGTCCACCAAGGTCATTCTTGTGAAGGCAAACAATTTGGTATATTTGGCCTGCTCATTAGAAGAAAGAGTAGCAACATATGAAGATGGAAACACACTACCATTCCATCCTTCTTGTGGTATATTGTAGAAGGGAAATGATGTGGAAAGTTTAGAGACTCAATCTACACCAACACTTAGAATAATTAGTAAGTAGATCAACTAGAACAAAAATAAAAAGAATAAGAGGTATGCATCATGCAAGACAACCCTCTTTTGTTACTATTGCAAGAAGAAAGTCCATAGAGATTCCGACATTTGGTGTTCTAAGGTATATTCCTTCTATGGGAATAAAGGCCATCTTGAGGCTTCTTGCTAGGATAAGCAAGCCACATGCCATAAGCTTGAATGATTTCAGAGGAATAATGGAAAGAAGATTTCCCCAATACAATAATAAACTCAAAGGCACATGGAGAAAAATAGAATGCCAAGTGGTCCATACAACAATAAGAACTTTTTCCAGATCTGTAAGATATATGGATATTGGGAAGCCAAGTGTTTGAGGATTCATCTAGATATTCATCCTAGGAACCATGCAACCAATAGAAGTGTGTGGAGAGTGAAGAATAAAGATATGAAGAATTCCTTGCATTTCTAGGCTAAGGAGTAGAATTTGTCTAGAGATTTACAATAGGACACAAGGTTAACTTTACCAATAAAGTGGATAGCAAGTTGATGTTGACATCAAGGGAAACCTGATCCATTTTTTTCCTTCAATATTGCATTGAAATTTTCCCTTCTTGGAGATGTACTGAAGGTTGATGCATATTGGTCATTGACATTGGAAGTTCCTTGAAACTCGATGATATCCCACAAAGAAAAAATATGTTTTGTGTGCTTGGTTCCTTCTATGAATTTGTTGAATGTATTCCTATGATATCTGTGGAGAATTATCTATAGCCCAAATTAGCATCATAACTTTTTTTTTCTCAATGTTCGATAATTCATGATATATGGATGTGCTAAAGTGACGGTGTTAGTTACTGGCCTATGCAACATCAAAATGAATGATTAGTTTTGTAGTGGGAACCAACCTACAACTACAATGTTTGTAGGAACCAACCTGTAGGAAACACCAATCTCCTCAGCTGAGCACCAACTCAAAAATGCTTGTAGACACCAACCTACATATGTAATATTTGTAGGAACCAACCTGTAGAAGAAATCAATCTCTTGGAAGCACCAATATCCTCAAGATGTCAAAAATACAAGATCATCTCTTTCCTTCAAGCCTTCGCCAGTACAAATATGCTGCTCTATCACACCACTTTCCGCTAGTTCACATTATGCATAATTTCAGAGCTTCCTTGGACCTTGCACCTCCCATCCACCCTTAGAAAATTACATTTCGGCTTATTTTATTCATAGGACCCAAAATATCAGATCCTCTACTCTCTCTCACACGCATACTACCTCTTCACACTTCATTCACCACGAATCTTAGAGCCTCAAATCACTTCCTTTTGCATGCTGATCCTTTACACACACTTGAAATGGATTTGGGAATTATTGTTTATAGACTCCATGCTCTCATGGATTTGTCAACATACCAAAAGGATTTGGGTTCAACAGGTCGACTCCAACTTCTGTTGGATTTATTGCAAGAAGATCCTTTGAACCCAAGTCTTAATTTCCTATTTCACACACTGTCTACTCTCTGTTCATATTACAATCCTTGACACTCAACAACCATCATATCATGGTTCTTGGATTGAATACCAACCATAGATATGTTCTTTGATCTTAGATAAAAAATCGACACTCAACAACCGTTAGATATTCCTTTGACTCGATGTTGTCTATCGATTTGATATCAAGACCAATGGTTCTTCAACTTACAACCATTATTTGATCATATCCTTGAACAAATTGTGACCATTGATCTGTTCTCCACCCAACAAAACACACAACATGACTTCAATTCTCATGAGATGTCTGATCTAGTTCTTTAATTTGATATCTACCATCGATCTTGTTCCCTAGATATCAGGGCCACTGAGCCTTCATCCATCCACCTTCATTCTTCTGGTATCCGATATACCAGTACTTACATGATCCAATCTGTCGGTGACACGTGGTCCATTTACAATGCAACATAACCTCAACTCTCAACTACCATCCGATCCATCTCGGATTCAATCTTGACCGTTGATTTGGTTCCATGTTATTTATATATCAGGACCATCAGGCCTATTGGGGCTTCAACACAACCATGCTCCTCCATTCTATTGATATTGGATATGACACTGTGGAAACTTTCTTATAGAACTGTGATATCAAGTTATCGAACTATCGCCACCCCATACCTTTAAGACCATTCTAACAATCCTTCCACTCTTCCGATACACGATATACTACCCGAGCCGCTGTGTGGACGTGGTTGCTTGTGATGGCATGGAATATGGTGTGGCATCCATGTGTACCATCATACTGATGTGGAACTGATTTTTCCACTGGGATTTAATGCTTCACCACTACATACTTCCGGTATGGAACCTTGTCTGTAAAACCTCAATACCGAGGTATCAGGATATCATGATTCACTACACCATTGCATATATTTTTCTGAAGTTTGATATCAGATATAGTGGACCCCTTGTGGCTTTGAGTTGTATACTGATATGGAATTTGATTTGGATGCTAGTGTAGCATATGAGGTGGCCCACCGAGGCATCGGGCCTTTGGGTATCAAAATCTCGAGACTTTAACAATGCACTAATGCTCCATCCTTCCCATATCCGATATGGAGATATTGGATCACCGTGCCACCGAGGTATCGGCCCCCTAGGCCTTCACCACTTCTCTTTTTCACTATATCTAGTATGGTGGACCCCACGATATAAAATTTAACTCCCTTTGTAGGGTTCTATATCTCTTTCGCTCGCATTCAAACTTTCTTACCTCTTTTTTTCATTATAAACCCTTTGTATTTGTTTTTTCTCATGAATGTGGGATACATTAATTTCGTCAATTCTTTGATTGGGCCACTGATATCTTCCTTTTCCATGCTCGGTTGGCACATGCATGATCTACCTTTGTGCCTACAAAATAAACTTTGGCTCCTTCATTGTTGTTCAGACCTACAATGAGATTAATCCAACTTTCCATCGCTCTACTTATTGTTATTCGTATGCATCCTTGAATCTATTTCATGCATAGTCACTTCACCTTCAAGGTAAACACATAACACTTACAGAAAATCAACAATGCACAGAGGCTCATCAATGCATAGGAGCATTCTCTATGTCCTTTGTTTGGTTTGATTCACAAAATGAGACTGGTTCCTTGGTTCATTGGTCTTCTTCTTTATTATCAATGAAAACTAAACACAAAAACTCTCAGAGATATCCATAGTCTCCCCCTGTATTTGACATCATTGACATCCACGATTGTCACAGTCTTGTCTACCTTTGACATCAATGACAACACAATGTCGAACAATCTCCCCCTTTTTCATTGATGGCGACACTTAGTCATTTTTAATGCTTTCCCATTCTAAAATTTCTCCCTTCTCCCCCTTACATTTTATTCATTATTCTCTTCTCTACAACCAACAACCTTCTTGTCTTTCTACAACTCCCTTTGAGCTTGTACTTCTCCTATAATGCTTCAGTGATTGGATGGCATAGGTACCAACCCCAATTTTTTTTCGAGATACTCAAATACTTCTATAGGAAGAGGTTTTGTAAAGATATTAGCAACCCATTCCTTCATTCCATATATTCTGTCTTGACATTTTGTTCCATGACTCGCTCTCTTAAGAAGTGATATTTGATTGGAATGTGTTTTGTATTTGAATGCATGAATGGATTCTTTGAATTTTTTATTGCACTGGTATTGTCACATATAATTGACATGTGTTGATCATAATCTACCTTAATGTCCTGCAATGTTTGCTTCATCTAGAGCACTTGTGTGAAACATGCTACTGGTGCAATGTATTTTTCTTTTTCTGTGTATAAATAGGTTGAGGATTGCTTTTTTTTGAACCAAGATACTAGACTATTGTCTAGAAAGAATGCTCCACCACTAGTGCTTTTTCTGCCATCCACACTGCCTTCCCAATCCGAATCTATGTAATCTTTTAGAGAAAAACCTCTTTTTGTGTGATACCATAAACCAAAGTCCAACGTGCCTATTAGATATCTGAAAATTATTTTGACTACCTTTACATGTGTTTCCTTTGGTGTATCTTGAAACCTTCCAACTAACCCTATTTCTTGCATAATATCTGTTCTTGAAGCTATACAAGAGGATTCCTATCATTGATCTGTACAAAGTTTGATTTGCTTCCTTTGATACATCTTCATAACCTAGCTTACAACCAATGACCATGGGTGTGCTGACATGTTTACAATCTTCCATTTCAAACTTCTTCAACATGTCTTTGATATATTTGGTCTGAAAAATGAATATTCCTTTGTAGGTTTGAGTAATCCAAAGTCCTAGAAAGAATGAAAATTCACCAAGCATGGACCTCTCAAATTCTTTTTGCATTTATTCAACAAAAAAATGGTTCATTTAATCAACATTACTTCCAAAAATGATATCATCCACATATACCACAATAATTAACATATCTTCATGATTTATTTTTATGTATAGATTTCTATTTGTTGTTCCTCTTATGAAACCTTGTTTCTGTAAGTACTTATAGTGTCTTGAATACCATGCCTTGGGAGCTTGCTTTAATACACAAAGTGATTTCTTCAATTTGAAAACATAGTCTTCATTTTCAGATAATGAGAATCCTTTTGGTGGTTCAATGTACACTTCTTCCTCTAAGTCTCCATTCAAGAATGCTAACTTGACATCCATCTGATATACTTTGAAGTTCTTAAAGCTTGCAAATGCCAAAAAAATTACAATGGATTCTAATCTTGCAACATGAGCAAAGGTTTCTTCAAAGTCAATTCCTTCTACCTGAGTATACACTTTACACACCAATATTTCTTTATTTCTTACCACTTTTCCTTCTTCATTCAACTTATTTTAGAATACCCACTTTGTACCAATCACATTATTGTCTTTGGGTCTTGGGAAAAGTTCCCATGTTTGATTTTTTTCAATTTGGTTTAACTCTTCATCCATAGCATTTACCCAATGTTGATCATTATTGGCTTCTGCAAAACATTTAGTCTCTGTTTTGGATAGCAAAGAGAGATTTTCTTGTTTATAACTGCTTGCCAATTTTCTCCTAGTCTGAGTCTTGGAATTTTTATCACCAAGAATTATATTTTCTGGATGATTTTTCTGCACAAACCTTGATGGTGTTTGTGTATCTTGGCGTACTATTTCTTATTATTTTTCTTCTTCTTATTTGTTGTAATCTATTTCTTCTACTTATAGTTGGCTCTTATGTGGTCTTTATTCATCCATTCTTACATTTATGCTTTCAACATCCTTATGTGGTCTTTTGTTGTAACATCTATAGGATTTGCTTCTTGATGAATAACCAAGAAAAAATCCTTCATCTATTCTTGAGCCAAACTTGCCTAGATCCCCATCATCTCGTTTGATGTAACACTTGATTCCAAATATTATGAAGTGTTTAACAGATGCCAGTCAACCTTTCCATAATTCATAGGGTGTTTTGTCACTGTTGACTACAGTTTTCCCTCTATTTAGAATGTAAGCAACAATATAAACTACTTCTCTCCAAAAAATGTCTGATAATCTTGCTTCATTCAACAATGTTCTATAAATCTCTTGTATGTTTTTGTTCTTCCTTTCAACCACTCCATTTTGTTGAGGAGTTATTGCAGTTGAATACTATATTTTTATTCCATGATCTTCACAGAATTATTCAAATTCATTGGCTGTAAATTCACCTCCATTGTCTGACCTTAAACATTTGATTTTCATATCAGTCTCATTCTCAACTAAATCTTTGAAGCTTTAAAATTTTCAAATGCCTCAGATTTATTTTTAAGAAAGGTAGCCCAAGTCATTCTTGTATAATCATCAATGAGCAACATAAAATAGCTTTCTCCTTACAATATTTTTGTTCTTCTTGGTCCACAAAGATCTGTACGTACAAGTTCCAATGATTTCGATTTTGCATATTCCTTTGTATTGAAGCTCACCCTTGATTGTTTTCCATGTTGGAACTACTTGCAGACAATGCTTGAGGGTTTTGTGATAGTTGGTATATCTCGTACTTCTTGTTTGGTATTAATTTTTACCAAGTTCTCAAAGTTCATATGACCCATTCTTTTATGCCACATCCATCTTTCATCTATCTTCCCCATGAACAATTTTTCTCCATTAATTTCATCAAGAATGTATACATTGTTTGGGGTTCTGATTTATTTTTCAACCAACTTGCATGAATTATATTTTTTGATCTCACATTATTGGGAGTCAAAAGTAAGAGCGTGTCCTTGGTCACACATTTGGCTTGCATTGAGAAGATTATGCTTCAAGTTTTCAACACAATGAACCTTTTAAACTTTATCTCTTCCATTTTCAATACTGAGAGTTCCCTTTCCAAGTATCTTTGAACTTCCATTGTATCCAAAGGTAACAATGTCTTCATTCTTCTTCAGGGTGATAAAATTTGTTCTATCTCTTGTCATGTGAATAGAGAACCCATTGTCAATATACCATTTATCATTTTTATTCTGTGCACACAGTGCAACTTGAATGAACAATGATTTTTCTTTCTCTTGTTACCTTTGTTCCTAATTTCTTTCCATGATTGTTGGAGCTTCCTCTTTTTGATTTTTTCTGAAATCACTTATACATTTTTTCTATATGCCCACAATTATTCCAGTCATAACATATGATGTTATAGTTCAACAAAGGGGAAAAATATATTATTCTTGCAATCCCTCATGTAACAGTGTCTTATATTTGTTCTAAAATATATTGATCTGTGACCAAAGCCATTGCAAGAATAACAATAGCCAAAGAAATAATTTTGATACCCGATTGTCTAATTCGATCTTGATGGGAGAGTCTTCCTGATTCTTTCCTTGTGAGAAATATTTGTCTTCTATGGAACATAATATTCTTATTTCTTGTTGTCTTCAACCTTGATATATTTTTTGAGTATATCAACATAGCTCTTGGTCCTTTCTTTATTTGACTATTTTGAAGAGGTCGAGGCTTCTTCATTAGTAGCTTCCTTCTTTTCACTATAACCAAGACCAGTCTTGTCAAATGGTGATCTTTGATAGTTTAGGATTTCATTTAAGTTTGCAGAGCTCTTTTCAAATTTCAATTTGGCATGTGATGTTTCCAACTCCTTTCTTAGAAAAACTATTTCAGATTCTAGACTGTTGTAGACATCTTCTTTTTCTTTTAGTTGGGCTCTTAAGAATTCTTCAACTCTCTTTGCCTCTTCTACTTGAGTTTTTAAGCTGATGATGATTTTTCAGTTTCATCATAACTTTCTTTTATACCGAGCATTTCTTTTCTGCATTTATTCAACTTCTCCTTGTGTAGCCATTTCTTGTTCCTTAGTTTCTCTATTTCATTTAGAGAACATATAATCTATCCTTCAATATCTACTTCTGCATCAATCTCAGGGTTGTCTTCTTTTGTTGAGTATGCATTTCCATTTTCTAGGACACCAGTCTGTGTTTCTAGATCCTTGAAGAGAATCTCTTATGTTTTGTTGTTACTATCATCAGAAGAGACATTATGTTTATTGTTATAATATCCTTCTGTTGTCTACATAACTTTCTTCTCTTTTCAGTATTACCCTTCTTGTATTTTTTGAAACTAGAATATTCTTCTTCATTGCTATTTCTATTCTTTGCATAAGGACATTTAGTAGAAACGTGTCCTAATTATCCACAATTAAGGAATTTGAAGGGAATATTACCTTTGTATTTTCCTTCGAGATTTCTGAAAAATTAGCTTCTTCTGCATCTAATTCACAATATGAGCTATCAATCATATTGTATTATTCTCTCTTTGTCTTATTTGATGCCTTGAAGGATGCTTCCTTCCTTGATATATTTGCTGGATTATCCCATTTTATTCTCATTTCATATGCAATGAGGATTCCATGCAACTCATCCATTGTAAACTTGTCTAGGCCCTTTATTTCTTCAATGGCAAATATCTTGGGATTAAATCTCAGGGGAAGTGATCTAAGCACTTTTTGAACAATGATGGTTTCTTCAATATCTTTACCCAATCCTATGATAGTGTTGACAATATCATCCACATGAAGCAAATAGGCTGCATTACTCTCTTCTTCATTCATCTTAAGGGTCTCAAATTGTCCTCTATGGCTTTGTAATTTTTTTTTCTTGGCCTTGTCATCCCCTTCATATATTTTCTATAACTTGTCCCACATCTCTTTTGATGAATGAAAATGCATGAGTTTGAAAAATACTAGATTTTCCATTCCATTGAAAATTGCAGTAATGGCCTTAGAGTTATTGTCACTGAGCTTCCTTCCAGCTGTATCTACGGGTGGAGTTGTTAGAGTTGTGTAACCATTCTTAACTACACTCCAAACATTATACCCAAGTGCCATCAAATAATGTTTCATTATTATGCTCCAGAATGCATAATTAGATCCATCAAATAATAGAGCTCTGTTTGAAGAAAAAGTTTTGTGTCTATCCATGTGTGTTGTAGGGATTTACCTTCTAGTGGTTAGATTTTTCTTGAATGAGCCAACTTTGATACCAATTGTTGGCACACTTACTTATACTGAGAGGGGGGGTGAAATCATATAAGACCTATTTTTATTTTCTTACAATATTTATCGATGTATTACTTTACCAAATGAAATAGTTAATGATAAATAAATAACCATACAATCTATAGTACACATAGATTTAACATGGAAACCCAAATGGGAGAAATACACAAAGAATATATTTATAAAATCATGTAGGCAACAAACTACTATTACAATATTAGTAGGCACCAACCTGCATGAGACACCAATCTCCTTATCTGAGCACCAACTCAACAAATCCTGTGGGAACCAACATACAAATACAACGTTTGCAGGCACCAACTTGCAGGAGACACCAATCTCCTCAGCTGAGCACCAACTCAACAATGCTTGTAGGCACCAACCTACAAATGTAATATTTGCAGTCACTGACCTACATAAGACACCAATTTTCTGGAAGCACCAATATCTTCAAGCTATCAACAATATCAGATCATCTCTTTCCTTTAAGCCTTCACCTGTACAAATCTATTGCTCTGTCACAACAATTTCCACCATTTCACAATCTGCATAGTTTTAGAGTTTCCTTGGACCTTTCACCTCCCAACCACCCTTAGAAAATTACATTTCAACCCATTTTATTCCTGGTGTTAGTAATATAACTCTCACCTAGACTTCTATAGGTTTGAGCCTAATACCCATCAAATTTTATAGTTTGTAAAATATAAGAGTTTAAGGTTCAAGAGTCATGAATGGATGAGAAAATCATTTCAAGATATCAACACAAAATCTCCACACAACATACTCCAACAAGCAAGGCTTGAAAAATCTCAGACTAGTACTTAGAACATCAATGAAAGATGGAAGACTGAGCAACAAATATGAGGTCTATTGTAATGATCCAAATACGTACACATATCATAAAATCATAGAAGTACACACCATGTACAGAATGTGAATGTGGAGCACAACTCCAAGATGGATAAGTTACACAATAACTCAAAGAATAGGGGACCCCCCTCCAAATAACCAAATACCATTCATACTTCACAATTCACCTCCCCCAATAATGAACACATGATCTCTTATATATAGCTATTCACACTTGCACATGAGGGCCCTTTATCACTAGGATGACCCTATTACATATGTATTTACACATTACATTTACATTTAGGCCCATATATGCCCCCCCTTAGGTTCATATCATATACATTTATCCATATATATACCCCCTTGTGTAAGGTACTAGGTCTATTATATTAGCAGAAAAGAGAAATAATGCAGAAAATAACACCGAGATAACAACATAATAAAAAAATATTGTAGAGATAACAATGGAACAAAAAATCATACGGAACCAAAACACCATACTTATACATTTATTGATAGGAAACAAGGTTCACTTTCCTCTTCGGGGGGGAAACCTCTAGCAGAGCAGATCTCTATTACAATAATTCTCCAAGACAAAACTTCTCATACCCTCTACTCCTATTTAAACTCTATTTATCCAAAAGAGCAATCTATAGGAAGATCCTTCTAGAAGCGGAAGATTCTATTAGGTATTCTTACATTCGATTTATTCCTCCTTATTTCTAGGCCTTATTAATATTGACCTTTAGTACATGGAAATATATTGTCTTACCCATTTGAGGGGTTAGGTAGGTTAGGTCCCTAACATGCCCTACCCCTTAAAATCAACCTTGTCCTCAAGGCTTGAGATGAGGAGATTGTTGCAGAATGGTAGTTGGCTCCCAGGTGGCATCTATTGGATTTGTATCTTTCCACTGGATTAACACTTCCTTGATGGTGTGCTGCTGATGATGACGCTCACGCTGGTCCAAAATTGCTTGTGGATGCAAATAGATGGATCCTTCTTCATCCAACTCGGGAAGGCTGGTTTGAGTTTGACACTTAGTTCAAATCACCTTCTTTAAGAAGGATACATGAAAAACAATATGAAGATTAGAAGAAATGGGAAAATATAACTGATAGGCCATCTGTCCCACACACTTGAGAATTTTATAAGGACCATAAATTTGGGCATCAGTTTCTGACAATGTTCGGCCTTGAGTGAAGTTTTCTTATAAGGTTGTAGTCGAAGAAATACCTGTTCTCCTTCAACAAATTGACATTTTGAGTGACCTTGATTGGATTTTCTCTTCATGCGATTATGAGCCATGACCAAATTCTCTTTAAGGGTACAGAGAATAGCCTCTCGAACTATAAGAGTTTGGTCAACCTCCTGGACCTTCGAGACACTTGACATGTAGGAGATAACAGAAGATGGCTTTTGTCCATATTTTGCTTCAAAAGGAGTCATGTGAGTAGTTGTATGGTAAGAAGTTTTGCACCACCATTCAACTAATGGAAACCATTGAGCCCATTGATTTTTTATTTCAGAGGAAAAACACCTCAAATAAGTATCCAAACACTTGTTGACAAGTTCAGTTTGACCATCAGTCTGGGGATGATAGGAGGTGCTGAGATGCAATTGGGTGCCCTGTAGCCTGAAACAATCTTGCCAAAAAATGCCGGTGAAAGTGGGATCTCGATTAGAAACAATAGAATGAGGCATGCCATGAAGCTTGAAGATATGATACATGAAAAATTGAGCCACATTGGATGCGGTAAATTGGTGTTGAAGAGCACATAAATGAGCACACTTGGAAAGATGATCAACGACCACCATGGTGACTGACTTATTACCTGATTTAGGTAATCCCACAACAAAATCCATTGAGATGTCCCTCCAAATAGTGGGTGGAATCGAAAGAAATTGGAGTGTGCCAGGAGATTTTATTGTTTCTATAGCATCCCCAACCCCCCAAGCTAGGCCATGATACACGAGAGAATGCTTTTTGTTCTCTCTACAGAACATACTATAACATACCCAACATCCAGTTGATCTATGCCACATAAATTTTTCGAACTGCATGCAATTAAAACATATACACACAAAACTCTTGCAAAATTATATATATAAAACATAAACAGACAAATACATTTCATAAATGCACATATTCATAATGAAATAACAGTAAACATATATGTGCATCATATACATGCAATACCCATGAATATAAAGATAGTTATAAGCACACATAAGATAAACCTATAAAAATAAACACATAAATAATAATGCAACATGTAAATTTATCACACAATTGACACTTATCTTGGTAAGAAGATCACCAACTATGTACAAACCTTCCACGAGCCTCCCATCCTTAGACCACACTGCTCATCACTCTTAGTAGTAGGTCACCCCCGAGCTGGGACTAAAATCCACCCAGGTAACGGGGTTCCTAACCAGGCTAATGGTTCATAGGAAATAGGAAAGACTCTGTCACAGGTGCCACCTCAAAATAACAACCTATAGTCCCTCATTCCCCACATGCCTGTCCCACCCAAGGAAGTGTGCCCCTTCTCTGCTCCACATTCCTTCAACTGCCCCACTTCCTTTTCAGGCTTCAACAACAAGCCGAACAAGAAGTCTCAGAGCCCTGTAGTTGTAGTTTATCACCTTCAGGAAATCAATTCCCAACAATTATCTCACCCAAAGAGAAATTTCTCAAGGGCCTGACAACCCGCCTCTTCAGTATCCCATAGTCCTGACAACCCGCTTCTTCAATTCAACTCCCAAGCTAACCAGCTACACAAACAAGTATGGTTATGGATACAGGTTCCGGTACATTGACATGAAGGTATGAAGGATAACTGAGTGAGTGAGTGAGTGCTCTTGGAATGGATAAATGCATGACATGAAAGATGGAAGGAATGATGGAAAGAATCCCCTGAAATGAACTAAGTCCAAAAAATATGTATGCATGTCCCCAACTTGACACTTGTCATGTTGGGAGGTACTTTGGCCCACTTGTCCCCATCTTTAGAACTTAGGATAAAATAATTATCCATACTTTATAATTAAGAAATATTAATATAATATTCCTTTTTGTCTTAAGCTCCCTAACTTAGCCCCTTTCCTTAAATTTTATCCCCTACCCTTTCCCTAACTAGTGGAGTTTAGTCCCCCATACTCTTTTATCGTGGTCATTCTGCACACAATGATGTATTTTATATTAATGCTGAGACATATACAAAAGTAGGTGCACTTGCCTTTAACATCTAGGCTCTCCGGCCTAATAATCACAAAACTGGCTCACCAGCCTATTAAACACAACATATACACAAAGGCTCCATGGCCTCAAAATCACGTGCACTTAAGTTGCTGCGCGCGGTATCCTGGAATGTGCACACTTCCTCATTTTACTATGCAATACATGCATGCACTATGCCATGAAAGGTGCATACAAAAATGATATCAAACAACTCACCATCTTAAGTACATTTTCACTTACATTACAATTGGGTTTGGCCTAGGGATATTACAATATCTTCCCCTTATTTATGCATTGTCCTCAGTGCATTATGTACTCATGCACAACAAAATTTAAAAACTCCTCAAAAAGATGTGGGTATTCTGCCTGCATTGCATCCTCATGCTCCCAAGTAGCATCCTCAGGACCGTACCAGGTCCACTGGACCTTTACAAGTCCTATGGATTGATTCCAGAGTTGTTTGATTTTACGATCCAAAATGCATACCAGATGCACTTGGAAAGTGCCTTCTTGCTCCACTTGGATTGCATTCCAATCAATAACATGATTAGCATCAGGTATATATTTCTTGAGAAATGATACATGGAATACATTATGAATAGACATAGATGCAAGCAATGTAATCATATAAGCCACTAGACCAATCCTCTCTAGGATTTCAAATGGCCCACAATAGTGAGTTGCCAACTTTGAACAATTTCCCAACTTCGGGGAACTTTTGTTGGCTTTCACTTTCAAAAATACATGGTCTCCCACTTTAAATTCCCTGTGAGTTCTTCCCTTATCAACATAGATTTTCTGCCTATCTTGGGAAACCTTTAAATTTTGCTTTATTTTTATCATTTGCTCCTCCATTTCTCTGAGCAAATCTGGCCCAACCACTTCTCTATCTACTGGGTTATCCCAATTTACTGGTGTGTTTCACTTTCTGCCATAAAGTGCCTCAAATGGGCTTATCTTTAGAGATGCTTCGTACCCATTGTTATAAGCAAACTATACCAAGTGTAGGTAGTCTTCCCATTTTGATGGTTTATCCATCACATACATTCTCAACATATCTTAAATCACTTGAGTCACCCTCTCTATTTTTCCATCTGATTCTGGATGATAAGCTGTACTAAAATTCAAATTTGTTCCAAATCCATTAAATAATCCTTTCCAAAAATTTGAAGTAAATTTTGGATCCCTGTTAGACACAATTGTAATTGGTATGCCACGCAATCGAGAAATTTCCTTCATATAAACATCAACAATGTTGGTTGCCTTGTGAGTGAGCTTAACTGGAATAAAATGGGTAGCTTTAGTAAGCTTATCCACCACTACCATGATAGAATCATGTTTCTTGTTTGTTTTGGGAGGTTTGGTGATGAAATCCATTGTTACAACTTCCCATTTCCACTCAGGAATGGGTAATGGCTGTAGCAAACCAACTGGGTGTCTATGCTCATCCTTTACCTTTTGACATTCCAAACATTTGGCAATAAAATCAACAACTTCTTTCTTCATGCCTGGCCAATAATATTATCTCTTGACAACTGCAATAGTTTTCTGATAACCTGGGTGCCCAACATAAGGTACATTATGCATTTCCCTCAGTATCAGATTTTTCAATTCTTGGGAATTTGGTACATAAATTCTGCCCCTGTACATGAGAATTTTCATTATCTAGCTTGTATTCTTCAATTTTCTACTGCAAATTACCTTGCTGTAATTTTGCCACTAATTCCTTGTATTGCAAATCTAATTTTGCAGCCTCTAAAATTCTATGTTTCAAATATGATTGGTACATGCTAATGGGTTTAGCATGCAATTCATGCACTCTTCTGCTGAGTGCATCAACCACTTTGTTCTCTTTCCCTTTGATATGATTTATATCAAAGTCATATTCACTAAGAAATTCTAACCATATGCTTTTCCTAACATTTAGAGTTGGCTGGTCAAATAATTATTTCAGACCATTATGGTCTGTTCTCAGCTCAAACCTTTTTCCCATGAGACAATGTCTCCATTTCCTCAAGGCATGCACTATGGCTGCCAACTCCAAATCATGAGTGGCATAGTTTCTTTCATGCTCCTTCAACTTCCTTGATTCATAACATATAACAAATCCATTTTGATTGAGGACTCCACCATGTCCTTCTTTACATGCATCTATGCATACAATGAATTCTTCATTTGGGTATGCAATCCTTAATATTGGATCACTTGTTAATAATTGTTTCAAGTGTTGGAAACTCTTTTCGCAATCCAATGTCCACTGAAACTTCACCCCCTTCTTTTGTAAGGAAGTGATTTGGTGTGCAATCTTTTAGAATCCTTCAATAAATCTCCTATAGTAGCCTGCAAGGCCCATGAATGACCTGACCTCTGTCACATTCTTTGGTGCTAAACATTCTCAAATGGATTCTATCTTCTTAGGATTCACTACTATCCCAACCTCTGAAATGATATGTCCTAAATAATGAATTTGCTTTTGATAAAATAAGCACTTGCTCAATTTGGCATACAAATGATGCTCCCTTGATACTTGCAACACCATTCTCAAATGATGCTCATGGTCTTCTTCTGACTTAGAATATATAAGAATTTCATCCAAAAAGACAATGACAAACTTGTCTAAATATTCTCGGAAAACACCATTCATTAAGCACATGAAAACAACTGGTGCATTTGACAACCCAAATGGCACCACTGTGAACTTATAATGACCATACCTTGACTTGAAGGTGGTCTTGCTAATATCTTCCTCTTTAATCCTTACCTGATGATATCCTGACCTAAGATCTATCTTTGAAAATATCTTTGCATCCTTCAATTGATCAAAGAGATCGTCAATCCTTGGCATATGATACTTGTTCTTTACATTCACTTTATTCAACTGTTTGAAATCAATGCAAAATCTTAATGTTCCATCTTTCTTCTTCACAAACAAGACTAGGGCACCCCCAGGTGACAAACTTGGGCGTATATACCCTTTCTTCAGAAGTTCTTCAAGTTGCATTTGCAACTCCTTCAACTCTGGTGTGCTCATTCTGTAAGGAGTCTTTGACACCAGAGCTTCTCGAGACATTAAATTTATAGAGAAATCAATATCTCTCTTTGGGGGTAGTCCTGGTACCTCCTTGAACACATCTTCAAAATATTCCAAGACTACATGATCTTCCAAATTTGGCACGTTATCCTTAGGTGTCTCTTCCATATGAGCTGCAAATATTTGACACCCTTTTCTGTAACATTTCTTCAGCTGCAATGCTGAAATTTCTTTGATGGTTACTATCCTGGGAATTCCCTGCACTTTCCTTAGGCTCCCTTCATCATCCAAGCAAGTAAATTCCTTGTTATGACAGTCTAGGATAACATGATGTTGGTCCAACCAATCCATCCCAATTAAATAGTCATAGGAACCTAAAGGCAATATTTCCAAATCTACCCTGGTGTTCAGTCCATTCATGTCCATAAGACATAACTTAACCATCTCATTAACTTTTCTTTTGGTTCTGGTAGCTAGTTGCACGAACCAATATTTTCCATGCTTTCTTCTTGGAAAATGCAAGCTTTCCACCATCTTAGGATCTATATAACTATGACTATCTCCCGAATCATTAAAATAGAAATGGTTTGGTTGTTGATCATACCTTCCACTTCAATCATATGTGACTGATACTCTGCTTGTTTGTTGTCCAGGGATGCATAGATCCTTGGTACATTTATTCCCATGTCCTCCACTGTTTCAACTTGTTGTACATTGTGAACAATCCTTACTTTTTCACCTCTGTGAGGACAATCTATGAACATATGATGTCCTTTACAACCCCAACATTGAATAGGTGTCTGCCTTGGTCTTTGACCCCCTGTATCAATTGTTCTGGGTTCTCTAGAAGTTGGTTGTCCCTGAGTATTATTTCTAAAGAATGGTGGCTTAGTTCCCTTCTTCCTCTGATCCACCTTGAATTTATTTTTGTCTTCCCAATCTTTTTGGAAAGTTGGCCCTGCTTTTTTCTGATCATATAGGAATTTAGCTCGCCTTATGGTCTCCTCCAATGTCTTTGGATCATCATACTGTATTTTGTCACTGATGAATGATGGCAGTCCACTCAAATACCTCTAAATCTTAACTGTCTCATCCTTAATGAAAGAAACATACTTTAGAAGTTCTAAAAACCTTCTTTCATATTCATCTATTGTCATACTCCCAAGCTTGAGTTCAAAGAAATCTTTCATCTTCTTGTCATAGTATCTCTCAGTCAAGTATTTCTTCTCAAAATACTTCTTGAATTCCTTCCAAGTAACACTTTTCTCTTTAATGTGTTGCACCTACACAAGTTGATCCCACCACATGGATGCCTTTCCCTTGAGTTGATAGATGGAAATTCTTCCTTCTGCATGAGAAGAATAATTATGAAATTGAAAATACTTTCTCATTCCCAACAACCATGTCTCTGCATCTTCATCCTTCTTGTGCTCTCCATCAAATGTAAGAGGTTTGATTTTGTTCATTTCTCCTCATAGCTCATCCACCCAGACTCCTTATGCTTCCTTATAGGGGATAAAATTGAGCTACTGTGTGCCCTCTTATTGGAATGCCTTGTGGAGTGATGGTGATGTATGCTAACACTCTTTCATCTTATTTTCTCATCAGAAGACCCGTGACTTCCTGATTTTCCCGAGCCACTCTCCTTATCCAGTTTCTTTACTATTTTGTTCAAGCTCTGCATTAACTTCATGTTGAAGTCATCCTGCTACTCCTTGTCTCTCATAATCCTTTCATTATCATCTTTACAGCTTTGGACATCCTTTTACAGTTTTTTAATGGTCTCTACCATATTCATATTTTCATCCCTTCTCCATGTCCATTGGAATTTGTTCCTTCAATGCCCGAATGGACATCCATCCCTCTAATATCATCTTCCTAGTTGTAAGTCCCCTGTGCCTATTCCATTTATTTATAATCTATGTTGATCCCGATCTCATCTATTTGTTGTTAACTCTACAAAATGTGAAACCAACAAAACTTTGTCAGGCTATCTGTTTCATCAATCTCATGAAAAATATGGACCATTCTGGTTCAATAATATATCAGAACTCTTTATTCTGATTTACTAAAAAATTGAATGCCTAGATCAATTTTATGGGTGGATAATTATATTATAATTTCCAAGACCTTTCCAATGCTTGTTACCATGCTCAATTCCGAGTCTTGAGTAGAAAGTTATGGCTATTTGAAAATTGCCTATTAATGTTTTTGTTCACCCTTCAACTTGGCACAACTCTGCGTTGTAATTATGCATTTTTGCACCTGCTCCATTGGATTTTTTGTAGGATATCAATTGGGTTTCTTCATATACATATTATGGACACTCTATCCATGTTTCACCTTTTTCTGGGTTCTGACATGCTAGTTACAACCTGCTGAAGTTCTAGGCCAATTCGTGTTTTTGGTCTGGAATGCTACAAGTACCTTCTTTTCCATTTTTAACATTTTTAACTTGCCCATAAATTTAATTAAGCTCTAGGATCGTCTTCTATGGTTCAATATATTTCCATTGACTGCTCTTGCACCTCAATCTGATTCCGGAGCAGAAAGTTATGGCTCTTTGAAGTTAGTTGGGTCTTAAAATTTACCCTTCATTGTTTGTGTTGTAACTTTCTCATAAAAGCTCCGTTTGATGAACGGTTTACACCATTAGAAAGATCTATCTGGGATCTTTTATTTTAGCTTCTCAGACAAACTATACCTTGGTATATTCTGTTCTCATGGTTTTTGAGTTGCTAAAAACGCTCTTAAGGGCCTCAAAAGCGCACTACAAAAACATGGTGTTCAAACAATATAAAATGTCGCGGAAATTCGTTGGTTTTCCGTTTTTGTTCACCATTAAAACAACTTCGCACACATAATTTTCAACCTGTACACCCTTATTTACCATGCACAACAACACCACAAGATAAATTGTGCTCCATGCACCTATAACCATTGTGCACCACTTCTCTGTTGCGCCAATAAATTGTGCGCACTACTTTTGTGTCGTGCACCAATATCCACCGCACACAGTTTTGGTTCTTGCACTATTACCTGTTGCACATAATTTTTTGTATCGCGCGCTAATATTCCATGTGCATTTCACTCTACATTCTGCACCATGCCAAATTTTGGTACGCCCCCACCGCGCACCAGTACTCTGCGCGCACCATTAACTAAACTGTCACGCGACAACTTATACCCACATTGCACGCGCACCAACCAAACTCCTCTGCACTCTGCTAATACTGCACACACCACGCGTGCCATTATTATGTGTGTGCACACCACACAATGATAAATTTAGTGCGTGCACTAACACGCCAACATTTTTCCACGCGGTACCAAAATTTAGCACGCGCACCTGTACAACAACATTTTTTTCCGCGTGGCGCCAAAATTTAGCGCACACATGAACACACCAATATTTTTCTGTGCAGTGCCCAATTTTTACATATCACAAGATTTTTATTGCGCATCATGCATTTTTAGTGCGCCCACTTGCGCACATTCATTTTTATGCACGTCAATTCCTCGTGAATTCCGCTGGATAAATTGGGTTTTTTTTCCAACTTTTTCCCCAATTTAGCATAGACATTTTGCAACTATGATTTTTTTTCAATTTCACCCCGATAACACCAATTCAACCTCTGTAACAACAAATCGTTGTGGGTTGAAATTTTTGGAACAAATTTTTCCCAAACTCAATTCACGAATTGAGAATTTTAATTACTAAATTCGCTCCATCTGTCATGGCTTCACTATAACTTCAAATTCGACCAATTCTAGGTCTGAATTTGCAAGAACAGATATTAACTCAAGAATATCTCACCACTTGGCCGAATTTTTCAATTTTCCCATGAATTTAACAACAAAAATTGGGGCTTTTTCCCAATTTCGACCAATTGCTATTAATTTTTTACCATGGATGCTCTACAACTGAAATTTGGCCAATTCGAAATCAATCCTCTGTGACATTTCATTCAACTCAACTTGCTCGTCCTATCCAGGCTCAGTGTTGAAAACTGAGGCTCTGATACCATATTGTAACATCCCCGACCACGATACACGAGAGAACGCTTTTCGTTGTCTTTGAGGAACATACTATAACATACCTAGCATCCAACTGAGCTATGCCACATAAATTTTTCGAACTAAATGCAATTAAAACATATACACATAGAACTCTTGCAAAAATTTATATATAAAACGTAAACATAAAAATACATTTCATAAATGCAAGTATTCATACTGAAATAACAATAAACATATACGTGCATCATATATAGGCAATACCCATGAATATAAAGACAATTATAAGCACACATAGGATAAACCCATAAAAATAACATGTAAATAATAATGCAACATGTGAATTTATCACACAATTGACACTTATCTTGGTAATAATATTACCAACTACGTGCAGACCTTCCATGAACCTCCTAGCCTTAGACCACATTTCTCATCACTCTCAACAGTGGGTCACCCCCGAGTTGGGACTAAACTCCACCCGGGTAAAGGGGTTCCTAACCAGAATAATGGTTCATAGGAAATAGGAAATAATCCATCACAGGTGCCAACTCAAACTAATAGCCTACAGTCCCTCATTCCCCACATGCCTGTCCCACCCCAGGAAGTGTGCCCCTTCTCTACTCCACAGTTCTTCGACTGCCCCGCTTCTTTTTTGGGCTTCAACAATAGGCCAGACATGAAGTCTTAGATCCCTGTAGTTGTAGTTTATCACCTTCAGGAAATAAATTCCCAACAATTCTCTCATCCGGAGAGAAATTTCTCACAGGCCCAACAACCCGCCTCTTCAGTCCAGCTCCCAAGCTAACCAGCTACACAAACACGTATGGTTATGGATACAGGTTCTGGTACAGTGACATGAAGGTACGAAGGATAACTGACTGAGTGAGTGAGTGCTCCTAGAATGGCTGAATGCATGACATGAAAGATGGAAAGAAATGATGGAAAGAATCCTTGAAAATGAATTAAGTCCAAAAAATATGTATGCATGTCCCCAACTTGACACTTGTCATGTTGGGAGCTACTTTGGCCCACTTGTCCCCATATTTAGAACTTAGGATAAAATAATTATCCATACTTTATAATTAAGAAATATTAATATAATATTCTTTTTTGGCTTAAGCTCCCTAGCTTAGCCCTTTTCCTTAACTTTTATCCCCTAACTAGTGGAGTTTAGTCCCTCATACTCTTTTATCGTGGTCGGTTTGCACGCAGCGATCTATTTTATATTAATGCTGAGACATATACAAAAGTAGGTTCATTGGCCTTTAACATCTAGGCTCTCTGTCCCAATAATCACAAAACTAGCTCACCAGCCTATTAAACACATCATATACACAAAGGCTCCCTGGCCTCAAAATCATGCGCACTTAAGTTGCTGTGCGTGGTATCCTAGAATGTGCACACTTCCTCATTTTACTGCGCAATACATGCACGCACTATGCCATGAAAGGTGCATACAAAAATGATATCAAACAATGCACCAACTTAAGTACATTTTCATTTACATTACAATTGGGTTCAACCTAGGGATATTACAGTTTCACCCTTGTTGCGTTGAAAAACATCAGATTCTACCACAAAAGTGTGATCGCCCTTTTTCATACCATCCCAGAAAAAATAATGTTTGACCCGGTCAGAGGTTTTGGTAAACCCTGAGTGCCCAACTGTGGGTGTAGCATGAAGGTTAGAAATCATTGTGGATTTAAGTTGTGACTATTTACTTAAATACAAACGACCTTTGTAGCGAAGCTCATCATTGTGCCAAGATGACCCTTGGGAAACTAGAGAATTGACTTGCAATTTATGGATTAGATGAAAAATTTTAGGATCTTGTAGCCATTCTTGGCGAACAACTTGGAGCCAATATGGTACAATGAAGGAGAGGGAGAAAAGGGACCCTTCATCTTCATATTTTCGAGAAAGAGCGTCAACAACCACATTTTCTTTTCCTTTCTTGTTAATGATCTCATAATCATATCCAAAGAGCTTAGTTACCCATTTTTGTTGCTTTGGGGAGGAAGTTCACTGCTCCAGAAAATACTTGAGTCTTTGATGATCTGTCTTAATTTCAAAGCGTTTCCCCAAGAGATAAGGGCGCTAGAGATCCACTGCATGCATAATAGACAACATTTCCTTTTCATATATTGATTGGACCAAATGTCATTTTGAAAATTATTTGCTAGTAAAGGCCAAAGGTCTACCCTCTTGCATAAGGACTGCTCCAATTCCTTTGCTAGAGGCATCACATTCTAGGACAAAGGTCTTTGTGAAATCATGAAGGGCCTTTAACGAATTAGTACACATAGCTGCCTTCAAGGCTTGAAAGGTCTGATAAGTTGTGATAGTCCAAGTGAAATAATTCTTTTTAAAGAGAGCAGTGAGAGGCGCCACAATATTTCCATAATTCTGAATAAACTTGCGATAATAGTCTGTTAAACCCAGAAAACTATGCAATATTTTGATAGTCTCGGGGCGAGGCCAATCTTGCATTGCTTCAATCTTTTTAGGATCCACCTGGACACGAGCCTTGCCAAAAATATGAACCAAGTACTCGACTTACGAGGTGCCAAATGCACATTTAGAGTGTTTGAGGAAAAGTTGGCGCCGAGAGAGTAGATGGAGAAATTGATCCATGTGGGAAATATGGGATTGCCAAGTTTTATTATAGATAAGAATATCATCAAATAAAACTAATACAAAATGATAGAGAAAAGGATGGAAGAAATGATTCATGAGGCTTTGGAAGGTGGAGGGGGCATTACATCGGCCAAAGGGAATGAACAAGAAATCATAGTGACCCTCATGATTTCGAACGGAAGTCTTGGGGATGTTAACTTCTTGCATACATATCTGGTGGTAGCTAGAATGCAAATCAAGTTTAGTGAATTATTGAGCACCACTCAGATCATCTAAGAGATCATCAATGATAGGAATGGGAAACTTGTCCTTGATGGTGAGTTTATTGAGGGCACAAAAGTCAATACACATGTGTCAAGTACCTTCTTTCTTAAGTACCATGACCATAGGAGAAGAATAAGGGCTGGTACTAGGGCGGATAACACCCAGTTGGAGAAATTCTTGCACTATGTTCTCAATTTCATTCTTTTGGGCAAAGGGATGATGATAAGGGAAAACATTGGGAGGAAGACTGCCAAGAAAAAGGGGGATGGAATGATCATGAACACCAAGAGAAGGCGTAAGTCCTTGAGGAGTGGAAAAAGCAACTTGATGTTTGGAGAGGACATCTTGGAGGTCAGGATGCATAGAGGGTGTCTCAACCACTTGAATAAAATGGAGTTGATCAATAATACAGAAGTGGCCTTTCTTGAGGAGCATTTCCATGAGATGGGAACTGATGATCTCAGGAGAACCAAATGTGAGGCCTTGGAATTGATACCTTTGTCTCTCCTATTGTAATTGCATGGCTAATTCCTTAAAATCCATAAGAATGGGACCCAAAGTGCATAACCATTCAACACCTAGCATAATGTCACAACCACCCATTTCAATGGAAAACATATGAAATTTCAGGTGGTAATGTCCAATTTGAAAATGTACATTTTCACAATGTCCACCACATTTCATGGACCCACCATTGGCTATCATGATTTGAAAATTATTAACAACACAAATATAACTATTGGTTTCCTGGGCAATGCGACGATGAATAAAATTATGGGTGCTACCACTGTCAACAAGGATGATGACCTTCTTATGCTTAATATAACCAATGAGTTTGAGGGTTTGTGGAGCAGAGAAGCCAGTGCGAGCATGCAAGGAAATGAGTGGGTAAACTTAAGGTGGGTCAGTGGGCTCCTAGGTAGCATCAAGAAGGGAGGGATGTTCAACAAGGGGAACTGTCACATCTTCTTCAAGAACATCTTCAGAAATGGCCATAATTTTTTTTGTTCCTTACACTTGTGCCTCAAAAAATATTTTTCATCACAATTATAACAAAGACCCTTCATTTGGCATTCAAACACTTCATACCTAGTTAATTTTTGGACCTTGAGGGGAGTGGCATGGGGGTTAGGATTAGTGGGTCGAGGGAGAGGAAAAAAAATTGTTTTTTGTTCTGGGAAATTTTTTTTGTTGGGCCTCTTTAGCACATTTAGTAGCTTCCAAAGAAGTATGAGGGCATGCCATGAGAACCTAGGATCATATTTGATCCTTTAGGCCAATGATAAAGAATTCATGAAAGAACGCATCTAACATGCCCTCAGTTCGAAAGGACAAATGATCAAAAGTAGTTATAAAGTATTCTACTGTGACTCACTGTTTAAACTTGGTCAAACAACCGAGATAGTGGGTATCAATGTCGTAGTGGTCATAGAGCTATGCAACAAACTGGGTCCATGCAATATACCCATGATGTGAATTTTTATGCAATTTCCACCATTTCCATCGTTCAGGATCTAGATAGAGAGCAACATAGCGAAGTTTGGCCAAATCATCATTAATACCATGCAGAGAAAAATAATTCTCCATTTGAGTGACCCAACCTGTGGGATTAGACCCATCAAAGTTATTGACCTCAATGCGGGGAAGATGGGGGTCACGATGAAAGGAGTTGGATTGAAAATGCAGAGAATGAGAGGAATCAACAACATCTATTTGGTCTGAGGAGGAAGGACACCCGAAGTGCAGTTCAACAACTGGTTGAAAACATACTAGAGGGTGTTAAATTGGTTCATGAATTTGGCATCCATGGTGTCAAATTGGTGTTGGACTTGGGTATCTAATTGTGCAAGGTGGGAATTGGTAAATCCAATATCAGAGGTCACATGTTGGATGGATTCCTAGGCTTGATTGATAGAAGCTTCCATGTCTTGGTTGCGAGTGGTGTCCATTTGGAGAGGGGGAGTGCGGGTAAGGGAAAATGGGTGGGTGGGACCATAGAAAAATACTTATAAGTGATAGGTACCATGAATATCAGGGTGATAAGAGAAATATAATGGAATAGGTGGAAAAATAGGGAAGCTAGGAAGGGGTTGGGTCCATTGAAAAAAAAAGGGATTAAAAATGAAAGGTACGATTGTAATCAGGAAGAAAAGGAGAATAATACTATAGTGACAAAATGCCCAAATGCTTAACAAGAAGAAATGTGTAGTAATTTCGCAACTAGAATGCAAAAGACACAATTGTGTGACAATAGATCTTATCTGTTCTATTTTTTTTTTTCCGTCCCAAGGGGTAGGGTATCAGGGTTTCTACAGACAAGGGTTTTACATGTGCTATAGCTCTCTGATATACATACGGGGTCCAATAGTAGTACTTGACCCAATATCTTATGGCACCAACTAGGGAGGCTAGACCATTCCCTTAGTTGTACTGCCCGACTAGCCATGTACTAGAGAGTATATTCCCAAGTGTTGTTCTCGGTGGAACTATAGAAATCGGGTGACCAATCAATTTATCTATAGATGGATTCAGGAGATCTAGGCTGATCCGTATACATGTGATGTATGATGCACTACCACTCAAAGGGGTACCAAAAAGGGCTACAAGGGTGGCCAACATATGTGCACTTGAGTACCACTTTTATTTCCTATGTGTATTACTCCCTGACCGCGGGTTTATGCACGTAATGACATATCTCTGTAGATTTAAGATGTCAGAATACATCTCTACCCTAAAAAAAATTAACCCACAATTGTTTGTTGAGGAAAGTTATCTGATACCACTTGTAAGGTACCAAGTCTATTATATTAACAAAAAAGAGAAATAATGTAGAAAATAACATCGAGATAGCAACAAAATATGGAAATACTGTAGAGATAACAATAGAACAACAAATTATGTGGAACCACAACACCAACATTATGCCTTTATTGATAGGAAACAAGTTTCACTTGCCTCTTCGAGGGGGAAACCTCCAATAGAGTAGTTCTCTACTACAATAATTCTCCAAGACAAAACTTCTCATACCCTCTACTCCTATTTATACTAAATCTATCTATCCAAAAGAACAATCTAGAGGAAGATTCGTCTATAAGAGAAAGATTATATTAGGTCTTCTTACATTTGACTTATCCCTCCTTATTGCTAGACCTTATTAATATTGACCTTTATTACATGGAAATATACTATTCTACCCACTTGAGGAGTTAGGTAGGTTAGGTCCCTAACACCTTGGGTCATAGCATAGTACCCTCCTTAAAAAATATTTGTCCTCAAATCTTTTCATTTAAAGGCTTCACCTGTGATGAAACAAAGTAATATGATTTTCTTATGTTATTGCTTTCTTCATTCCATTGTTGATGATCTATCCATCCAAAATCAATTATTTTCGGTCTTAATCCTTGGTGTCTATTTGTTGCATAATTTTCTTTCCTTTGATTCCATGTAGTTTTGTTGAAGCTTCTCCAATTTGTAGTGGTTGTTGGTCTATGATAATAGTGTGTTGAAGAGTAGTTTGGTGATGCCTTGTTCCACGAATATTGACAAGTATTCCATCTTCTTTCTTCATAATGTTGATATCATCCTTCTTGTCTTCCTTGAAATGTTTCTTGGTAATGAGGGTGTCGATACAGTTTCACATTTGATGGTTTTTCTTCACACTTCACATGAATTTCATCTATCTTATTTTTAGAGACAATGGAATCCTTTATCATCTTTGCTTGGTCCTTGATTAATCTAGTCTTGGAGATAATACCATCATATTTGGCATGTACATCCTCTATATGGAGTTCAACTTCTTCAAGTATCTTCTGTTGACCTTCTTGAATCTTGTCTTCTTTCTCCTTTTGAAGTTGCAAGGTGACCCCATCTATCAAATTTTGATGTCCTTCTTCAATTTTGGCCTGCATTTATGACTTTACCTCATTCATATTTAAGGATTCCTCAACCTTCTTGCCAATTTCCTCTTGTAGCGTTTTGGTAGATTCTTCATCCAAGATCCTTCTTTCTTCTTTCTTCTTTTCTTCTTTCAATCTCTTAACGCCATCCAATAGTTTTTTATTATGGCTTCATAATCTACATATCTCTTCATATTTCTTTTTCAAATATTTCCTTGATTCATCTTTTTCCCACTTGCCTTTGCTAGTATTTTCTTGCTTTAGGTTCTTAACCTCCTCAATGAGTGATTCATTAAGGGATATTATCTTATATAGATCCTCACCCTTCGTCTTAATATATTCCTTTTCTTCTTTTAATTCATCTTGAATTCTATACATTTCCTCCATTTATGTATCCCTAATCCATTTATCTGAGAAGATTTTTTCAAATTCTTCCCATGTGGAGAGGAGTCTAGTATCTTCATCAAGGATTCTCCACCACTTATGAGCTCCACCCAAAAAAGAAAAAATTCCCCCACAAGGAATTACACCAATCCTCATACAATAATCCTTTACCATCCTCAACCATTCCATGGGACTGATTTCATTTTTATCTTCATCTCCACTAAAGTTAGGTATTGTCATTGATTCTTAATTCAGGTCTAACCCCAATCCTTGACTTCCAACCTCAGTATATTAAGGATAAATGTCTCAAATAGTTATAATACTTGTTCCAATATAATATTATAGGTTTTTATCTTTCCAACGGATTTTGAATCAACTCAGTCGAACATTCCAATAAAAATTTATGATATTTTTAAGTCAACATACCTTGGAAACCCTGATTTGAAGTTTGTCCTCCTAACCGACCTTCCTTCTGATTTATCTCTAAAATTTTGGCCCCTTTGAGTCTAAAATTACCACCTGTAGAACTCTGAAATTTCTTCTCTGCCATTCCATAGGTCTGACCAAATTTGGATGTTCCAAGTGGAAGTTATGGTAACTTCCCCACACCTTGCTGATTTTTGGCCTTTCTAGGAGAGCACACTTCTACAACATGCCCCACACACAATAATTGATATAAAATTATGAAAATTGTACCATAAATACTAAGACCTGTCCACTATTCAAGTCAATTGATCTCACTCAATTTTGATCCTCTATGAAGAAATTATGGTTGTTTTACCTGGAACACTTGTTTGAGATTAGTCAATAGGACTAGTCAAATACCCTATCTTCCACAGAGTGTAACTCCGAAAGTAAAACAACCCAGGCGCTAAAATTCATACCACATGTACTCTTATAAGTCTTCTCAATATCCTCTAGGTTTTTCCTTCTGAAGTGGCTTCGACAAAAAATAATAGTGAAAAATCTAAAATGACTTTATTGAGGAATAAAAACCCTAGGATTGATTCTCTGATACCAAATGTAATGATCCAAATACTTAAAAATATCATAAAATAACAAAAGTACACACCATGTACAAAATGTGAATGTGGAGCACAACTCCAAGATAAATAAGTTACACAATAACTCCTTAAATAATAGTGGAACCTCCTCCAAATAACCAAATACCATTCATACTTCACAATTAACCTCCCCCAATAATGAATACATGATCTCTTATATATAGCTATTCACATTTGCACATGAGGCCCTTTTATCACTAGGTCGACCGTATTACATATTTATTTACACATTACATGTACATTTAGGCCCGTATATGCACCCCCTTGGGGTCATATCATATACATTTATCCATATATATTCCCCCCTTGGGTCATAAAATATAAGAACCATGTTACATCATGCACTTTTTCACACATACAATGGAATTCTTACTAACAAGGAACCTCCTAGTCAACAAGAAAATATGCTTTGATAATACTTGCATTAACAAATTTATAGTAAGTCAGCCACTGCATATTGTGAACACAAGTGTTAAAGATAAATACTTTATCAATAGATAATACCAAATCAAGACAAGAATAATAGCATGAAAGAGTAGAAAAGGGGTTGATCTTCAATTACTCAAGAGTCTTAAGTCTGTACATACATAGTGTGGAAACTATTTATAGTCTCTAGCCAAAAGATAAAGCTTCACATCTAACCATTCCAACCCCTTTGTGGATTCATGTCACCCATTAAATAACAAATTACATCAATAATCCCTCTATGAATCATTACCTATCTCTAGCATATGATTATGTGCCTTGGAGAGATGTGGCAATAGACAAACAAACAAAAAATTAACAAACTGCTAGATCCCACAAAGTTGTTGGTGATGATAAATGCAACTGCAACTAGCTCATGTTTGGAGATCTAGTGGATATGGGTGTCAGGTAAAAGTGTCCCTTGATGTCTAAATACCTCCTAGGGAACCATTTAAACCTCTTCTGACAACTAAAAACTCTCCCATAACTCGGATTTATCAGACTATTAGAGTTCGCACCGCATCTGCAGGATTCGCTGCAAACTTTCTTGTAGGTGATGTTTTCAACTTTTCTCCCAAACAACGAACTGGGTTTGACTGATTTTTGGTCATAAATTCAATGACATTATAATTCTTTTCCAAATTTTTTTTGAGAGAAACCCAGTTAGTATTTTAAAATATATGATGAAAATACGATTTTGCAACGTACTAATTTGTTGCAAACTTTTTTCAATTTCAGCAGTTCGCAACGCCTTCAACAGGATGCACTGCGAACTTTTATAGATGTCATTTTTCTATATGAACATATAAAATGATGCCAAAAAAGGTGCAAGAAGCCTTAAAACCTTTTTTATTTCCTGCTACAACCTTAGGGTGTCCTCTCTGCATCTTCTCACAAAAATCTAGGAATCTCTATCTCTGGAATGCCTCTCTAAAAAATGGATCTGATTTGATTAGTTGTAGGTCATAGGGATCAAACCTGAAAATATACCCTCCTTTATGAATCTTCTTCCCTTGCCGAGTGTTCATGATAGATTATTCAACCCCCCTTATGATAATCGTTGCTACCAGATTATGTGATGAAAAATTATAAATAAGGGTTTACTGCTTGATTCTGCAAAAATAGGGTTTGCTTGCCAATACTTCAGAAAATGAAATAAGGCTGAAGAAAGGAGATGAGAGTAAAATATGATAACCAAAACTAGATAAAATCTCAATAGACCAA
Organism: Picea engelmannii; assembly: GCA_009831015.1. Lineage (NCBI taxonomy): Eukaryota > Viridiplantae > Streptophyta > Pinopsida > Pinales > Pinaceae > Picea > Picea engelmannii. Next base: position 1,606,493 of record ML777564.1, on the reverse strand, counting down.
ATTTCGTAGCATTGTGTAAAACAAGAAGTTTGCAGCGCATTATTTAAGTTTGCAACAACGGATTTTAGACTTAGGGTTTTCATCATAAGGATTTGCAATTTCAAGGGTATGGAGAGGAATATGATATTGAGAGAAATGACATTTTTTAGACCTGAGTGAAAATAGGGTCAACTAGGGTTTTATCGAATGAGAAAAATAGGGGATTCGTAGAGCATCAAGTTCGCAGCTAATTTGGAGTTTGCAACAACTAGGGTTTGCAACGAGTAGGATTTTGACAATAGGATTTTAGGTAATAGTAATAAAAATCAAACAAATACCTGACATCAAAGACCACTCCTTGATGTAGAGAACCAATCCTATCATCCCTTTAAGCTTCCACCATCGGCCTGTTTAGAGAGTTTGCATCGAAACATTCTGTAGCACCAGTTTTCAACAAATCTACCAGTTAGTAGCACCATTTATAGTTCAGAGAGAGATGAACCGGTCTGCAATGCATTCTTTGCAAAAGGAAATTAAGATAAGAAATGATAAAACCTTCCTTTTAAATTGACCATTTGGAGATGTTTGATGAAGAGATGGTGTTGAAAACAATAAAAACTAATTGCCACATTTCCAAAACATGATGATATGTGATTTAGTGCAGGATGTACTTTCTTGATTCGATGCAAACTTTTAGGAGAGTCTGCAACACATTGATTTGACACAAGACATGACTCCCAATAAATCAGATGTGACATGGAAATCCTTTGTACACCTTTTTGGGGCAAAACACTTGATGATGATGACCTTTAAACTAAAATATATGACCAATACTTTCCCTTTTTTCTAATGATGACAACCACAATCATGACACCAAGACTATCCTAAATGGACTCTAATCAACTTTCATGATTTAAGCTCACAAGTTTTAAGCCAATTACTTATGAAAAATACATAACAGATGACTCACAATGACCAAAAGAGTCCTTCTAAGATGAGACTAACAAAAATTTGGGAAACCTTGACTCCTATACATCCTATATGTTAACATATAGATCCACAAGGGATGGAGACCTCCTTGTGAGGTTCCAAGAACATTTCAATTCAAATTCCTTATCCATTGGGCATGGAGTCATTATTATGAAAACTAAAACATCTGCAAATTGAACTAAAACTACAAACCAATGCTTGCATGTAAAACTTATTTATATACATAATCCTACTCTAATATATCTAGCTGAATAAATTTTCTCAAGTGAAGTCATACTTCCAATGCAACTAGGTAAGTATCAAACTAATGAAAATAATTCCTTCCATGCAGTTGTTCGAAAGAATCTCCAAATGATAGAAAGTTGGCAACAAGAGGTTAATAAGCAATTGATACTTACAAATGTGATTTGAAATCATACCAACAACTGGATCATTAGAAACCCGTGAAAAATACAACTCCATGTAAAAATCCATAGGATCATGAAACTTATGACAAGACATTTTCAGCTGGTTAAGAAGACCATCTTGCTCCTCTGTGAAGGTTGATTTATCAATAAAATGGTGGTCCTCATATGCTCCATAAATACTCATATGTTGTTTGATGTATTTTGCATGTCCAAGTGCATAAATGATAAACATTTACTCGCTAATCATTGTATTTTTTTACTCATCAATGGGTGATAAAGAAAATTTCAATTGTTGATGCAACTCCTCCTTATCTTCTTCACTATCATATATTGGTTAGCTGCTAATAAGCTTTGTATGTGCTTTAGTAAAAATATGCTCCTCATCATCAAAGAATTCATCAAGGACAGACTGATCTTTGTCAACCTTTGAGACAACAATCTCATCAGAGGAATGATTTTTAGAGGCATATGTTACAAGGAAAAATGCATCTACTACATTGCTGCCAATTTCTTCATCATAAGAGCAGTAAAAAAAATCTTCTTTCAACACTAGAGAACTAGGAAAGGAATGATGTGTTTTTTCCTTGATTTCTTCAACATAAACATTTATTTCAGGTTTATAATATGAGGACATACCTACTGCATGTTGAATATTCTTTTCAAACTCCTCACAACAATTATCAAATATAAATTCAGCAGTGCTCCTTAAATGTTGAGTGAAATTCCTTCAATCATGAAATTCTAGAATGAGGTAATGAGAAATACCATTGACGTTCATCACCATCTAATGAATGGATGAACATTTTCATCAATATATCCCCATGATAAATATCCATCTGATCCATGCATTGATGAAAATTAATGAGTTGTTGCACATGATTATCCTCCATCCTTTCTTTGAATATAGGCGACAAATCTCCCCATTCTGACATATGAAGTACTGGATGTGGGAAACCAGTAACTGCAGAAAAATTAAGAGGTGCAAACCTTCGAGACAAAACAACAACAAATGCCTTTGACATTCTGAAATTGTGGAGTCACCATTGGACCTGTACTTCATGGAGCCTCCAGATGAATGATGCAGTCTGTACTGTGTCAGCATCCTTTGTTCACCATCAAAGACTAGATCTACACTTTTTCATTCTCCCACAGAAAATCTTCAACTTCGTCCCCGACAACAGTGCCAAAAATGTTAATAGTAGAAGTATCACCTAGACTGCTATAGGTGTGAGCCTAATATCCATCATATTTTATAGTTTTTAAAATATAATAGTTTAAGGTTCAAGAGTCATGAATGGATGAGAAAATCATTTCAATATATCAACACAAAATCTCCACACAACATACTCCAACAAGCAAGGATTGAACAATATCAGACCAATACTTATAACATCAATGAAAGATGGAAGATTGAGCATAAAATATGAGGTATGTGCACTAGGTTACATCAGGCACTTTGACACTCATACATTGGAATTATTACTAACAAGGAACCTCCTAGTCAACAAGAAAATATGCTTTGACAATACTTACATTAACAAATTTACAGTAAATTAGTCACTGCATATCATGAACACAAGTGCTAAAGATAAATCCTTTATCAGTAGATAATACTAAATAAATACAAGAATAATAGCATGAAAGAGTAGAAAAGGGTTTGATCTTCAATTACTCAAGATTCTTAAGTCTGTACATACACAGTGTGGAAACGTTTTATAGTCTCCAACCAAAATATAAAACTTCACATCTAACCATTCCAACCCCTTTGTGGAGTTATATCACCCATTAAAAATAAAATTACATCAATAATCCCTCTGTGACTCATTACCTAACTCTAGCATAGTATTTTTTGCCTTGGATAGATGTGGCAATAGAAAAACAAATAGAAAATTAAGAAACTTCTAGATTCCAGGAAGTTGTTAGTGATGATAAATGCAACCGTAGCCAACTCATGTATGGAGATCTAGTGGAGTTGGGTGTCAGGTAAAAGTGTCCCTTGATTTCTAAATTCCTCCTAGGGAACCGTTTGAACCTCCTATGATAGTTGACAACTCTCCCATAACTCGTATTTATCAGACTGTTAGAGTTCACAGTGCATATGCAGGATTCAATGCAAACTTTCTTGTAGGTGATGTTTTCGAATTTTCTCCCGAACGACGAACTAGATCGGGATGATTTTTGGTCAGCAAGTCGATGACATTATAATTCTTCTCCAATTTATTTTTTGCAAAACCCAATTCGTATTTTAAAATATATGATGAAAATATGATTTTGCAGTGTACTAATTTGCTACAATTTTTTTTCCAATTTTAACAGTTCGCAGCGCCTTCAACAGGATGGGATGAAAACTTTCCTGTAGATGTCATTTTCATTTCTAAACATAGAACCTGATGCCAAAAAATGTGCAAGAAGCCTTAAAACCTTTGTTAACTCCTTCTACAACCTCAGGGTGTCCTCTCCGCATCTTCTCACAAATAGCCAGGAAACCCTCTCTTTGATATGCCTCTCTGAAAAATGGATCTGAGTTGATTAGTTGCAGGTCATAGGGGTCAGCCCTGAAAATATCCCCTCCTTTATGAAAATATTTCCCTTGCCGAGTGTTCATGAAATATTAGTCAACCCCCCCCCCCTTCTGATAACAATTGCTACCAGAGTATGTGATGAAAAATGATAAATAAGGGTTTATTGTTTGATTCTGCAAAAATAGGGTTTGCTTGCTTTCCAACACTACATAAAATGAACAAGGCTAAATCAAGGATATGTGAGTAAAATATGACAACCAAAACTAGATAAAATATCAATAGACCAAATTTCGGAGCATTGTGTAAAAGAGGGAGTTTACAGCACGTTGTTTAAGTTTGTAGCAACAGATTTTAGACTTAGGGTTTTCATCAGAAGGCTTTGAAATTTCAAGGGTATGGAGAGGAATATGATCTTGAGAGAAATGACATTTTTCAAAACTGACTGAAAATAGGGTTAACCAGGGTTTTATCAAATGAGAAAAATAGGGGATTCGTAGCGCATCTAGTTCGCATCGAATTTGGAGTTTGCAACGACTAGGGTTTGCAGTGAGTAGGGTTTGCAACAAGTAGGGTTTGTAGCGAGTAGGGTTTTGACAATAGGATTTTAGGTAATATGAATAAACATCAAAAAAATACCTCACATCAAAGTCCAATCCTTGTTGCAGAGAACCAAGCCTATCATCCCTTTAATCTTCCACCATCGAGCTCATCAGAGAGTTTGCAATGAAACAGTCTGCATCGCCAGTTCAAAACAAATATACCAGTCTGTAGAGCCAATTATAGTTCATAGCGAGATGAACCAGTCTGCAACACATTATTTTCAAAAGGAAATGAATATAATAAATGATAAAACCTTCTTTTGAAATCGACCCTTTGGAGATGCTTAATGAAGAGATGGTGCTAAAAACAAGAAAAACTAACTGCCACGTTTCCAAAACATGATGATATGCGATTTAGTGCAGGATGTACTTTCTTGATTTGCTGTGAATTTTTAGGAGAGTTTGCAGCACATTGATTTGACACAGGACATGACTCCCAAACAGTCAGATGTGAGATGAAAATCCTTTGTATACCTTTTGGGACAAAAAACTTGATGATGATGACCTTTAAACTAAAATATATGACCAATACTTTCCTTTTTTGCTAATGATGACAACCACCATCATGACACTAAGACCTTCCTAAATTGACTCTAATCATATTTCATGATTTAATCTCACAAGTTTTAAACCAATGACTTATGAAAAAGACATAACAAATGACTGACAAGGACCAAAAGAGTCCTTCTAAGACTAGACTAACAAAAATTTGAAAAACCTTGACTCTTGTACATCCTATGTGTTAACACCTAAGACCCAAAATATCATAGCCTATGTTCTCTCTCATATGCATACTACCTCTTCACACTTCATTCACCACGAACCTCAGAGCCTTAGTTCACTTCCTTTCGCATGTTAATCCTTCACACGCACTTGAAACTTATTTGGGCATTGTTGTTTATAGACTCCATGATCTTATGGATTTTTCCATATACCAAAAGGATTCATGTTCAATAGGTCAACTCCAACTTCCTTTGAATTTCTTGCAATAATATCCTTTGAACCTGTGTCTTAATTTTTTGATGTCCCCATTTTTTGGATTTCGTTGCTTTGCAGTTGGGGGTTCCCTTCGGGGTTTAGGCGAACCTGACCATAGGATTAAATGGAGGTTAACAATGAGATAAGAGGGTTTGGGGGAATTATATGAGGCATCGTCTAGCCCATTTACCATATTTCATTGTTAGGATCATTTTCACATAGTTTGTTCTTGGTTGCGTGGCATTATGACAATTCTTGTAATTTGGGTTATTATTGAGCATAATTTAATTAAACACACTAATGGTGTTATTTAGATCATATTATTTGAGGGAATACCTTGGTGTAATATATTGTTGGAATTAGGAAGAAAAAATCTAAAGTTTGGGATGATGATAAAGGGGCTTCTGGCATCCAAAAATGTCTTAAAGCCAATTGATCACTTTCTAGCATTAAAAGGGGAATTACTTAATTGATTATTTAATTTCATCGAAGTGGAAAATTAATCGTTTTTAAAAGGTGACATTGAGTAATTGGAAAAAAGGAACCTAAGTGACTATTGGATTAATAAAGTCACTTTAACTTATTAAAAGGGTAAAAAGGTCACTAAAGGATCAACAAGAGAATAAAAGGAGAATGAGGAGCACCCTTTCTCATTATGCATTGATACTTTTTAAAAATGAATTGGAGAGAGCTCTTGTGGCTTTGGCTCTTGGGATGAAAAACCTTAGAGAAGAAGATTGGGTTCAGTGGTTAAACTATCCACACTAGTTGATTGTAGAGGAGATATCATATAGATATTTCATTTGTGCTTCATTGTGGTAAATATTTCATCATTCGACAATCGAGTTTCCATTGTAGAGGTCGATTTTGGCTTGAGAAGGGCGAGCTAAGCTTGTGGCTGAGTTTTCTCATCTTGGAAGGTAAGTTTCTCATTTAGTGACTGAGATTTGTTGTATAAGGGTTGCGTTTCTTGATGTTGGTTCACATTTCTTCATTGAGGTTGGATTTTCACCTTGTTGGCCAAGTTGGTAGTTAGAGGGGTGATTTTATTTGCAATGGCACTGAGTTTAAGAGTGTTGGGCAAGTTCTTCATTGAGTGGCCAAATTATCATTGTTGCTCCGATCTCTCATTAGTTGGGAGAGATCCATTTGCTGGAGGACCGAGTTTTCTTCTGTGTATGGTTGAGTTTCTTAGCTGGGCCATGAATTTTGTGTGGATTTCGTGGCTATTTGGAGCAACACTTCATTGGGACAGAGGAGCCATTTCAACTGCCATTATAGTAATAATATTATGTCCACTTCTCGCTGGATTATACCATTAACAACAAGCATCTCATATTTGATATGTGAGTTATTTTCTTTGTACCTATTTCAGATTTGCTAATAATAAATAAAGACTGGGACACCATCGTTCTTGTTATCATGACTGTTTGTCTTGGTTATTGTTATTTTACATTCTTGTTATCAATACAATGTTGCAACCTAAATTTTATTTGGATACATAAAACTCAATGCATGCATGTTGAACACATAGTAAACCTAACCGGCAATAATAACAATAGCATCAGGGGTATGTTATAGGGGAGTTGGGCTTGCTGCTCAAGTATTTGAAAAAGTTCTGACTCAGATAATTACACAAAGACTTACAACAACAACAAATAATTGTTTCAGTGAGTATTATGTTATTCTTTTTGGCATCCCAATCTTGCTAATATCTCAAAACATAGCAAGAAAATCAAACAAAAAACACTCAAATATAACAACATTAATAATATGTCCACAAAATGTTTGATTTAATTCCTACACCAGGAGTAAAACCTACAATATTTAGAGAGAGATTTATATAGTAGAATTGGGTTTACCCACAAATTGTTTGACAAAATTGTTGACCCAATATATTCACTAAATTTAGCAGCAATAAAGAGGAAATTATAAAAACAGACTAGGGAGGGTCATTATAGTGGTATCAGAGCCTCAATCTTGCCATCTTGAGGGGGTTTGTGGTTTCGTGAGGCAAGGAGATAGGGAATAAATCATTTACATAAGTAGAAGAAAATGTGAGGAATATTCGTAATATTCTTGCACATGGGCGACAATAGTTGATGCAAGTTATGGAAAGCCATCAAAACAATGCAGGGAACAATGGAGCTAGTGGTTCAAAGAGGCAACAAACAATACATAAAGGATAGGATGAGGATTTTACAGATTGTTTGAGGGAATACATGGCACTTAGTGAGACATTTCATGTAGCTATGTCATTGAATTATTTTTGCACCATCAAACATCCTGAGTGGTATGAAACCCACGTATCAATGGAAAAGAGGGTGAAGATGCCAAGGAAAAATGTATTAGTTTATTTAGATTTTGATTCTTCTAAAAGTGAGGATGATGGCACAACAACTTCTAGTGCACATTTAGATTTTTCCTATGAGGTCCATAACACTAACGCACATGATGGATAGGTTGATGGTGCATATGGCGAAGTGTCCCAATCAACCGATGTTGATGATTCAACAACATACCTTAGTAGTGATCCTCATGATGATGAGGGGGTGAGAGAATATAATTATGACAAGGATTAAATGACCTATCCTATATATGATACTTATGATGATGCATGCATGATTGTAACTAAATATGATGAAGACTGGGTATTTGAAAATTTTCCATGGGATATGGATCCATATTCTCAGGAGCCATGCGTGGAGGATGACAAAGGAGATGATGATTTTGGTGGTGATAGTGCACCTGAGTCCCATAATTTGACAGGTCAATGTATGGTAAGTACAGGTTTCATGGCATCATGTAGTGAGTTAGTTGTTGGTGGTGGGGTGTTGATGCTTGAATTTGTCATGACAGAAACGACAACCTCACGAGGACATTAGCCCCCCTTCATTTTTAGAGAGGTGGTTATCCTCTTTGGATAAAACATATATATTTGAATATCTTGGATTAGGGAGACAGGTAGGGAGCAAACCCAAAATATTTATTGCTTGGATTTATATGAGAATGGTTCTTCAATAACCCAATATGATATTTATGTGCATAAATAATATTTTTACAATAAGAAAAGATTGAAGGAGGGCTTCAACATCATAATTAAGTTGAGATCAACATCAGACACAATCTTCTTAATAATATATAAATGCATCCATATCTTCTTCATGAGAAATATGAGAGAATTATTTGATCATCTCAAATAATTTTAATAGAGTATTGCAATTAGTAATAAAAGAGAATTTGATAGGTCAACCTCAAATATCTCATACTTAAAACTCAAAGTTACAAGATACAATTAAGATCAACCCCAAGTCAATTCTTTGTGGATTTTGTTCATGAGAAATGTTCTTCAGTAAAGAAAAATTGACATCCATGTATGTGGTTGCAAATAATCCATGATCATACAAGAAAAGTATGTAGAAGAGTACAAGAAAAAACACTCAACAACTCAGCCTTGGGCCCAACTCTGAGATTCAAGCATAAAACTATGAGAAGTTGTGTAGAAGAATATAAAGAATGGAGAAGATGTAGATCTATTTCTTTTGATCAAAATCTTGATTGTGTATCCATGGATGTATGTTGGCATAGGGGCAGACCCAAGGTTCAACGCTACAACAATGCACCAAAAAAACCCTAACTATCGGCCCTTTCGGCAACACCTACGAAGCAGATGAAGTCTCACTTGAGGTAGAGGTAGGGGTGGTTGCAGGAATCAGATGTCTGCAACCTTAGCTGGGACATTGATCTGTGATTAAAACACCTTAACAAAGAACTTAGTAGTTATAGTTCACAGTATTCACTTTGCAGAGAAAACCCTAATTACAGAGCAACGTAGTATTCAACCAGATCTAACATATAGACACACTTAACATAAGGGAACATATTAGATATAGCATTCTTTCACATTACTAAGCACTAAGATACTATATCAAATGCATCTAAACATACATTACTACATTAATCATATGAAAAATAAATAGTCACAATGCACAAAGCAACCATAACACAACATATATGTGGTTCACCCCCAGGCTTGGGCTACGTACACCAACTCTTCTTCTCTTTTATTATCTTCTATCAATCAACTACATGCATAGAGCCTCAAAATCCTACTTCGCATAGGATAGGATATCCACACACACTTCGCTAGATCCTCCTTCCCCGAGCTAGGTTACATCACAAAGACTTTACACAGTGTCTTACAGTCACTTGCACTTAGCTCTGCAAGTTCTCAACATAGCATGCACAAAGCATTTACAATCTGTACTTAGCACTTAGCATGGTATCAAAAAATATTAACCTCCTCTTACATCACCCAGACTTCTATTTATAGATTACAAAAAGGGCCTAAACATGGGTAAACCCATGGGCTGACATCCCCATATCCGTTACATAAGCCCAAAACCCAAAAATCCCTAAAAAGGGGTCGAGATCCCACGATATCCACTTTGATTTGTGCCCCACTTTCAATAGCATGTCAAAGTCCCAAAAGTAGGTCAAACATGATCAAAGATCCTCAAAACGTCCAACACTCACCTGTGACTCGTCTCAATTCACTCTGATCTGGGTATCTTTGCTTCAAAATCCTCGAGCTTGGTTTGAGATGCTTCGACCTGTTGCTGCGTCGAGGCTTCCTGCTCAGTGAACTCTTGGATAGATGCTTTGTTGATAGGTCCCTCTAAGCACTTTTTAGTTGCCGTGACAACTTCTTCTAGTTCTGCTCCTTGACCTTCAATCTCTGTGAACAGTTGGAAAGCCTTGTCCTGGATTGGTTGGAGCCTCTGAGTCACTTCCATGACTTTGATATGAATGGTGTGGACCTTATGTTGAGCAGTGCACTATTCTTGGGATCTCTTCATTCTCTCGACTGCTGACAGGGGCTTCAACTGTGCCTGTACTGTTTCTGCTTGCTACTTTTCTTCCTGGAGCTATGACTCTAGTGCCTTCAATTCATGATCCTCAGTGAGTCAGTCATAAATATGGTCACTACGATCACTTAGCTGTTTACATTCCATGGTGATGGACTTGATTATATCAACTGTGCTTCAAGCATTTGCTTCTCTTTGATCGCTCACATCCCGTAGAGTGTTGGGCACTATTTGTAGCTCCAGATCTATGATTCTTTGTTGAAGCTGTTGGATATCTTCCACAAGATGTGTTACTTGATGCTCTACTAGCTCTTCTGCTTTTTTCTCTAATCTTGTTCACAGAGCGAAGTGCTCTACTAACTGCTCTACGAGCAACTACTCTTTCTCTTGCTGGATCTATGATTTCTCCTCTTCAAACTTTGTGTGGAGAGCAACCTTCTCCTGTTGTGCAACTCAGTGTTTCTCTATGACTACTTTTGCACTTGTTTTAGGGCCTCTGTGGCCTGTTCTGTTTCTTCCTGTGTGCGACGAAGGCGAGCTTCGGTCGGATAAGCTAGTCTGAGGAGTTGGTTAGGCTCATCTCCCAACTCTGGTGCTTCTACTGGTGGGGGCGTAGTGGATACTGTGCAACTGGATTGAAGGGTATGTTGTACCCCTCTGAGTTCAACCTCGATTCTGTCCTACATCTCCTCCTACTTGACTTCATGTTTCTACAAGATGTCCTACGAGGCATTTGCTACAATTGCGATGATGAAGTCGAATTCATCGACCGTGACCACAATTCGCATCATGGTTTTTCTCGCTTTTGAATTCTTCTGTGAGGTAGGTTTCATGGGGGAAAACTTTCTTTTCTTAGAGGGATCAGCCTTATAAACAAGATCCCTAGGCGGTGTTACTTCGCCTTGCTTCTACTAATCTTATTTTCCATTGTGCTCTTCTATATCTACTTCGTCATCACCTCCTCGTCCAGGTGATACTGAATTAGTTTCATTTGATGCACTACTCAGGTTTTGTAATTCTTCGGTCTTCTTCCTTCTGTTGGTTCCAGGTGTATCGTGTTCTTTGTGAGTGGCCTCCAAGCTACCAATTAATTTGGGATCAAAAAATTCTGTAGGGTCAACAGGGATAAGGAGGTTTACTGACCAGTCCTTAGTTATCTCGTCGAAGTCCTCCTCTGTGAGATTATAGTATGATTGAAGCTCTTCTTTATGCTCGTCTGCACGCGCAATGATATAAATGAAGTGCCAATCTGCGCGAAACTTTAGGAGAGGTCTGAATCGATGTAGGGTGTTTGGCGTCATGTGAGGGACAACCCCGATAACCCTCTTCAATTGGAGATAGTACGTGTGGAATACTGCATTCAAATGCCACTGTTTTCCCATATTGCTTGAGTACCAGAGCGTGGTGAACTTCACGGCGAGAAGATCGAATGGCTCAATGTCTGGGAAGGTCGCACCTTCTAGCATCTCCCAAGCAGTAAACTCTATGAGGATCAAGAGCCATCTAAAGTGGAACTCATAGCCCTGATCCTAAGCTTTGTAGAAATCCAATTCCAGTTGGTTGACTAGGTACTTCGCCCAGTTCATCTGGATTCCTTCTACACATTTCCCGACGAGGTCAACAACAAATCCTGTGACTTGTGTAGGTATGTTCTTTCTCACGATCTTTCCTATGATCAACTGGAAGGCCAAGAATAATGTGCCATTCTGGATGGAAGCTACCTTATAGCCTTGCATCCCCTTTTCTACATCACCATATGTGTCTTTGATCCTCTGTGCCAATGCATGATCTGTAGCCTTCCCTGGATAGAAGTCTTGTGGGTCGGGTCTTTGCATGCTCAATCTTGTGATCCTATGGATCAACATCGTATTGAATGTGATGCATCGGTCTATACATAGATAGCCTCCATGGTAACATGATAGCAGGAGCTTAACACACACGTTAATCTCCTGGTTCCTTCCAAAGTGTGGAATCTTCATCACATTCAAGAGGGTGGACTACATGAGGTTCATAGTCCATGGATGGGGGATTATTTTTGAGTTCTTCCCCTTCATCTTGGTCAAATACTTGTAAGGGATGAGCATGTTGTAGTTCTTTCATTCCCCTAGGTTGAAGTCGCTAAATTTTAATGTCGCGATCTTATCCTGTTGTGTTCTAACTGCATGTATCCCCTTCGGGAGGTACTTAGTAACCATGGTGTAATCAAAGTCTCTTGGGACACTGTCATGACTCACCGTGCCAGCCAAAGGCAGGATGTAGTTGAGCAGGATAGTTGGGATTAACTTCGCATTTTCCAAGTCATCTCGATGCTTGGTTCTTTTCTCTGTTGCAGGTCGGGATGGTTCAGATCTGCGAGAAGTCGATGGGGAATCTTGCACTCCTCTCATCGATGAAGCTTGAGCTCCAACATACATCACCTTCTCAGCCATAAGGTCGATTAGAACTTCTTCGACAAATTTCTCTGTGGCGTTGAGCTTGTCCGACATGCACACTTAGATCGGATAACTCAGGTGGATGAATGAGTGCTCAAAGCAATAAAACATGTGTCGATCTCAATAAACATAATGCGGTAGCAATGAGTTGGCTAGGATACAATTTGAAAAAGTGTTTTCAGTGAAACAATCGATGAAATAAGTAGACAATAGTGTAACGGATCTCTCCAATGGACGAGAGGCCTTCATTAATGCGGTTCTATCCATTGTGGCATAGTGCTAACAGTTTGATGGCGAGATTTCTGGCCATAACTGTTGTTCTAATCATTTGGGGCGTCGAGCAAATGGTTATAATTTTTTCAATGACCATATTGCTTCACCATGGTGAAGTGCCATGTTGCGTTGTTCTGATATCTCAGCGAAGTTCCAGTTTTGCAAACCTTCCTTTTGCGAAGTCCCTTCTGGAACATTATGCAACTTTTCTATCTTTCCTCTCTTCTTACTAATATTTCTATCCTTCTTCCCTGTAATATTCTTCTCGGTATTCCTCTTTCCATTCTGATTCTTATCTCCTTTTATCATAGTAACTTTGCACTGTTGAGATTCTTTCATAGGGTTAGAGAGTAATATTTATTCTCTATCCAGGGTAGGTGCTACACTCTTCATTGAGTCTTCTTGTGTTCTTTCAACTTCGACATCCAAGTTTCTGGTTTTGAACAACTTTGATCTATTCTCCTGTTCTTCAATCAAGTGCACTATCCTCCTAGTCATGAAATCTTTTAATTCTTGCTTCTTTTGTTCTAAGACTTCCTCTTCTTTTCTTTTGGCCTGATCTTTCTCAATCCAAGTTTTTCCTAGTAATATAGCAAATGGGGCGTTATTCTCAATAAATTTAACAACCTCAAAATCTTTCTCTGTCGAAGTTCCATGAGCACTCATAGATATTTGGGTGAGTCTTCCACATAGGGTTATCAACTTTCCTCTAAATAATCCTATTCCTCCTAATGAAGGAATCATACCAGGCTTTCCCCAAAGTTCCCAAGTTCTTTCTTTCATGATATTCACCTGTGTCTCCTCATCCAGAACACAGTCAATGTCGAAGTCTCCTATTCGTGTTTCTATGCATTATTTTTCTTTGAAGATCTCTGAATTTTCTTCTCTCTGACTTTTCTTCTTAGCACAGAGCTTCACAAGTCAAGTAGACTACTGCGCACTAAAGCAACAGATCTACACACATAGCTTTCTTTTCTTTGGTTCCCAACAATCACAATTTCACGTCCTGGCAACGGATCCATTTGTTGGCACAGGGTAGACCCAGGGTTCAACGCTACAAAAACACACCAACAAAACCCTAACTACCGACCCTTTCGACAACACCTGCGAAGAAAATGAAGTCTCACCCGAGGTAGAGGCATGGGTGGTTGCAGGACTCAGATGTCTGCAACCTTAGCTGGGACACCAATCTATGATTACAACACCTTAACAGAGAACTTATCAGTTATAGTTCACAGTATTCACTTCGCAGATAAAACCCTAATTACAGAGCAACATAGTATTCAACCAGATCTAACATATAGATGCACTTAGCATAAGGGAACATATCAGATCTAACATTCTTTCACATTACTAAGAACTAAGCTACTATATCAAATGCATCTAAACATACATTACTGCATTAATCATATGAACAATAAATAGTCACAATGCACAAAGAAACCATAACACAACATATACGTGGTTCACCCCTAGCCCAGGGCTATCTCCACCAACTCTTCTTCTCTTTTATTATCTTATGTCAATCAACTACATGCATAGAGCCTCAAAATCCTACTCCGCATAGGACAGGATATCTGCACACACTTCGCTAGATCCTCCTTCCTCGAGATAGGTTACAACACAAATCCTTTACATAGTCTCTTACAATCACTTGCACTTAGCTCTGCAAGTTCTCAACATAGCATGCACAAAGCATTTACAATCTGTACTTAGCACTTAACACGGTATCAAAAACCTTTCTCCTCCTATTACATCGCCTAGAATTCTATTTATACATTACAAAAAGGGCCTGAACATGGGTAAGACCATGGGCCGACATCCCCATACCCGTTACATAATCCCAAAACCTAAAAATCCTTAAAAAGGGGCCAAGATCCCGTGATCTTTGCTTTGACTTGTGCTCCGCCTTTGACAACCTGTCGAAGTCCCAAAAGTAGGTCAAACATGACCAAGGATCCTCAAAACTTGGTCAAGGGCCAACAATGTACATTCTTCTTCCTCTGATATTCTTCCCTTCCCCTCCGACAATACCGATTATTGAAACCTTTGATGAAGCGTCTCTTCTCTTTTTAAGAAGATATTTTCTAACTACTTGAGTAGTTAGGGTTTTCTTCCTCTCTTGAAATTCCCGTAAAATTTTATTCTTGAAACATTCCATTTAATTAGTGCCTCGTTAATTACTAATTAATGAAATTACATCATAAATATATACATATCTAAAATGGGTCCCTTTCCCTTTTTAATAAAAGTTTTTAAATAAACTTTTATTTTCACAATTTAATTAATTTCCCATTTAAAATAGGAGGACTGTGTTTTAATTTTCTAGGAATGATAATAAAATTTTTAGCCATGGAAATCACTTCTTATGTTATATTTATCTTCTTATATTTCCAACGATATAAATTTTGTGCAAATTCATAGCCCAGATGTCAAGATATGAGCTCGTGAAGTTGAGTTGTCACACATGCCCATTAAAAATGCAGCTGAATGCTATTTTAATTTATAAGAAAAAATTATCAACTTTTAGAACTTTAAACCTATACCACCATATTCTACATTGAGATACCTTTCCAACGGTATAAATTTTGTGTGCTTTCTACATTCAGAGCTCAAGTTATGGTCTCTGCAAGATCAACACTCAAACACCGTCGATCAAAATTGATGGACAAATGTAGGCCCTTGGATGAATTTTGTGCTTCCCTTCATAAAATTTGAATTTTTGGTTTAAAATTCTATCCCAATGCATTGGGATATTATATTCTTCATGATATATAATACTAAATTTTTGATACACTTAGCAAGAAACACAAGAAGAGAAGAAATTATGGAGCTTGGAGGATTTGGCCCTTGGAAAATTGTTGAATAAAATAATAATTTTTTGGAATCCCGTCGTCTTCCATCTCATGTTCAGTCACCATGATGATTCATCCAATAATATCACGCCATGTGTCTCAAATTTTATTTTTCCACGTGTCTCCAATGTTGAGTTCCCGTGTGTCATGACCTCATTCATTGCCATGTGTCATATTATCATTCATTGGTTTCCATGCCTTGGAATAACTTTGAGAATTTGGCTAAGTATGGGAGATGGGACGAGAGGGGAGGAGGGAAAATTGTGGGTAGATGAAGTCAAAGGGGTAGTTTGTAGGTTGCGGGGATGGGTTGGCGGGTTGGGGAGTAAGGTGAGTAAGGAAGTGAGGGGATGAGTCCGCCAACCCGCGAACTCGATGAGGAGATGACTAGTTAGGGGGAAAGGGTAGAAATGTAGATGACGAAAGTGAGGGAGGAGAAATGTAGATAGAGGGAGCAGGGGTGAGGAAGGTGAGAGGGAAGGTGGAAGGAGTGTTGTGGGTGTCCTCCCCCCGCCATAGATTGAAATATGGCTAAGTATGGGAGGATAAGGGATAAGGGAGTGGAGAGGGTGGAGAGATAAGGAGAAAAATGGTTAAGTGTTGAGATAGATAAAGGTGAAAAGTGAGAGAAATAAGTGATGAGAATACTTAGCCAAAATTTGAAAAAAGGATAGAAGAACATGATACTTAGAAAGATTATTTAAAATTGGATCTATGGACCAGCTCTTGAATAACTTAGACATATGGAAACAAATTTCTGATTCGAAAAATGTGTGATGAAGCTGAGATTGAGGGATGTAGAATGAAATTATAAAAGTTCAAAAATTTCTTCTTTTGATAACAATGCTTTTATGAATCCAAGAGAAGGAAAATATAGATGATCAATTTTGGTCAACAACTGGCTCCAACTGTGAGACAATGGCCCCATGTGGGTTGTTAAGAACACCATAATCTCAAGACTAGTTACCTTCTCCCTTGGGCTATGGAATCATCTTCAAAATACATTCTCACAATTCTTCTTCTTTCATGGAGTTATCTTCAAATTTCAATATCCACTTAGCAATTGCTTTATTGCGAAAAACTTTGAATGAAGAAATAAACTATGTACATACATGATCTACCTACCCTAACTCACTTGAAAGAAAGGGGAACCTTAGGTATAGGCAGATTTCCAATGGAGCCATTCGAGCATCCAATTGACTTGTGAAATGGCCTCCAATAATAAGAAAAATATTGGGGTTTCTACCAATAAATCAAAAGCATGAAAATCATGAGCATGCCCAAAATGTACCACAATGGGATCGAGCAATGTGTGCAGAAGACTTGTTTGCATTGATGGACTGACAATATTTTCGAACCAATATTCGATATAATCTACTCGTGCTTTCCCAAGAGTGTTTCTATCTTCAATCAAATGAGAAGTTTCTTCCTTGAAAAAATTATCTTTTTCTTCTTTCTCCACATTCAAGATTCTTGTTTCATTGGTGATGTTTTGGCAATGTTCTTCTTCTATGTAATGACTATCCTCTTTGTTCTCAAAATAGTTTTGTTCCACCAATTCTTCTTTATTTTGGCTGAATTATTCTTGCATATTTGGTGGTGATTCTTTAATTTCTTCCTCATATGGAGTATATGAGATGTTGATATCCTTTTCTTGGTCTTTGGAATTATTTCCTTCATTCTCAACAACATGATTTGATTCAAAAAAGTCTTGCAATGTTTCATGATATTCTTCTTTTGAATCATTCATTTCATCTTTTTGTTTCCATGTGGGAGAGGGTGGGTGGGAAACAACATATGGAACGAACTCTTCAACAAACAAAGTTTCTAGTAGATCCCAAATGGTAATGGTTCCAGGCGGCAATGAACTATACCATCCAAGAGCATGCCCACGTAGAGTTTTCAAGAATAATATGCATGCAACATTACCTTTAGTGAGATTGAAAATTTCACATGCAAATTGGAATCTAAAAAAATGTTTCTTTGCATCCTCCAAAGCATTCCCAAAGAATGTAGAAAATTTTTCCATAGAAATATTGGGCATCTGAAAATTTTCTTCTGGTAGATTTAAAGGACCTCTATGTAGTCACCTTCGTCTTTGGGAAGTTGTTCCTTTTGATGCATCTCTTGTAACCATTGATGGGCTTGATGAAGAATATAAAGAAGCATTATGACATGAATGAAATCCTTCGTTTTGTGTTTTTTCAATGGATTTTCTAGGGAGTTCATTCTCCTGAATCTTTGGTGCTTCTCGGTTCTTTTTGAAATTATAAAAAATGTGAGACATGCTTAAAATAAGAATTTTTTTTCTTGAATCTTCTTTTCAAAACTTTGGGCCATGGAGATTTTTGTTTCCTCAAATATATTGAAAATAAATCGGTCCCTAGTGCATTCACAAAAAAAATTGACGCTTGAATCCATCGGGACCGAAACGACAACATCATGAGGTCATTAGTCCCCCTTCATTTTTAGAGAGGTGGTTCTCCTATTTGGCTAAAAGATATAACTTTGAATATCTTGGATTAGGGAGACTGCTAGGAAACAAACCCCAAATATTTATTTCTTGGATTTATATGAAAATGGTTCTTCAATAACCCAATATGATATTTATGTGCAAAAAAAGTTTTTTTACAACAACAAAATATTCAAGGAGGGCTTCAACATCATAATTAAATTATGATCAACATCACACACAATCTTCTTAATAATATATAAATGCATCCATATCTTCTTCATGAGAAATATGAGAGAATGATTTGATCATCTCAAATAATTTTAATAGAGTACTGCAATTAGTAATTAAAGAGAAATTGGTAGGTCAACCTCAAATATCTCATACTTAAAACTCAAAGTTACAAGATACAATTAAGATCAACCCTGAAGTAATTCTTTGTGGAGTTTATTCATGATAATTGTTCTTCATTACCAAAAATTTGAAAGCCATGTATGTGGATGAAAATACTCCATGATCATACAGGAAAAGTATGTAGAAGAATACAAGAAAAAACACTCAACAACTCAACCTTGTGCCCAACTCCGAGTTTCAAGAATAAAGCTATGAGAAGTGGTGTAGAAGAATAGAAAGAATGGAGAAGATGGAGATTTATTTCTTTTGATAAGAAGCTTGTTTGTGTATCCATGGATGTACCTTATTCTTCCTCTGATATGCTTCCCTGCCCCTCTGACAATATTGATTATTGGAACCTTTGATGAAGCCTCTCTTCTCTTTTTAAGGATAGATTTTCTAACTACTTGAGTAGTTAGGGTTTTCTTCCTCTCTTGAAATTCCTGTACAAGTTTCTTCTTGAAACAATACATTTAATTAGTGCCTTGTTAATTCCTAATTAATAAAATTGTATTATCAATATATACATATCTAAAATGGGTCCCTTTCCCTTTTTAATAAAATTTTTTAAATAAACTTTTATTTTCACAATTTAATTAATTTCCCATTTAAAATAGGAGGAATGTGTTTTAAATTTCTGGTAATGATAATCATATTTTTATCCATGGAAATCACTTCTTATGTGAAATATATCTCTTACATTTCCAATTATATAAATTTTGTGCAAATCCGTTGCCCAGATCTCAAGATATGAGCTCGTGAATTTGAGTTGTCACACAGGCCCATTAAAAATGCAGCTGACTGATATTTTAATTTATGAGAAAAAATTATCAACTTTCAACACTTGAAACCTATACCACCATATTTTATGTCGAGATACCTTTCCAACAGTAAAACTTTTGCATGATTCCGATATCCGGAGCTCAAGTTATGGCCTCCGCAAGATCAACACTCAACCATCGTCAATCAAAATTGATGGGAAAATGTGGGCCTTTGGATGAATTTCGTGCTTCACTTCATAAATTCGACTTTTTGGTTTAAAATTATATCCCACATGCATTGGGATATTATATTCTTCATGCTATATAATACTAAGTTTTTGATACACTTAGCAATACACACGAGAAGAGAAGAAATTATGGAGCTTGGAGGATTCGACCCTTGGAAAATTGTCGAATAAAATAATAATTTTTCAGAATCTCATCGTTGTCCACCTCACACCCAGTCACCATGATGAGTCATACAATAAGATCATTCCATGTGTCTCAAATTGTTTGTTTCCACATGTCTCCAATGTTGAGTTGCCATGTGTCATGAACTCATTCATTTCCATGTGTCATATTCTCATTCGTTGGTTTCCATAACTTGGAATAGCTTTGAGAATTTGGCTAAGTATGGGAGATGGGACGAGAGGGGAGGAGGGAAAATTGTGGGTAGTGGAATTCAAGGGGGTATTTTGTATGCTGCGAGGATGGGTTGAAGGGTTGGGGAGTGAGGTTAGTAAGGAAGTGAGGGGATGAGTTTGCCAACCCACGAACCCGATGAGGAGATGAGTAGTTAGGGGGAAAGGGGAGAAATTTAAGTGACAAAAGTGAGGGAGGATAAATGTAGATAGTGGGAGTGGGGGTGAGGAAGGTGAGATGGAAGGGTGAAGAAGTGTGGTGGGTGTCCACCCCCAACAATAGATTGAAATATGACTAAGTATGGGAGGATAAGAGATAAGGGAGTGGAGAGGGTGGAGAAATAAGGAGAAAGATGGTTAAGTGTTGAGATGGATAGAGGTGAAAGGTGAGAGAAATAAGTGATGAGAATACTTAGAAAAAATTTAAAAAAGGATAGAAGAACATGATGCTTAGAAATATTCTTCAAAATTGGATCTTTGGACCAGATCTTGAATAACTTAGGCATACAGAAACATATTTCTGATCTGAAAAATGTGTGGCAAAGTTGGCATTGAGGGCTGCAGAATGAAATTATAAAAGTTAAAAAATGGATTCTTTTGATATAAATGATTTTATGAATCTAAGAGTAGGAAAATATATATGACCAAATCTTGGTCAACATGGGGATAGCATTCTTTCAAATGAAAGTAAATAAAAAAATCCCTTGTGTGACTTCCCACACCATGTTGATGAAATTGAACAAAGACCCTTATCATTGCATGATTTGGAGGACCGATTATTGGTCACAGAGGAGAAAATTGCACAAGTGTTGACATGGAGAATGGTGATCATAAGTTCACTGAAGATATTATTGGGAAAACCTAGATGGAGGAGAGACATAGAGGATTGCGTGTGGGGTCACTAGTGCTCAATTGTGCATAATCAAAGAAGCACTAGAGCATATGAAATCAAATTACTTGCAATTATTCATGGATAAGGATATTTCTCTCAAGTTCGTTGAAGACAAGGAAAGAGAGGTTGAGGAGCTTCGTTACCAACTGAGTTTGGCACACTTCTCATCACTTACAACAAATAATCCATCATCTTTGGAAACTGTGAAACATGAGGGCGTGAGTGCCCCCCATAATTCAAGGGAGGAGCCTCTTGTGATGATTCCACACGAGGAGCATTCTGAGTTGTAGCTTCTTGAGGAGAGGTATGACACATAGGGTTTTGATACTTATCCTATTTTGCATTGTGGGGATCATGAGTCGTTTCTTTTGGAGACCCATTAAAGGCTCAAAGCTTAGTTATGGAGGAGATAAATGAGCATATTCATTGTGGACCAGACAACAATGAAGTATATGCATCCATGGATTGGGTGAACTGACATATGACAGATATGGACACACTATGGGATACATATTCAATTGACATCAATGGAGTGTTGGATATATTAGCGCGTACAAGGTTATGTCAATGACTGGACTGCGTCACTGTGGAGATATTATGAAGGGATTTGTTGAGCCTTTCTTCTATATGGAGAGGCAAATTTTCCTTCACGATACCCAAGATTGAGTCTATCCACAAGTTGACATATTTTGACTTCACTGAGATGCTTTGGCAAGACATGATCTAGGATAGTGAGTTCATTCCTTTCAGGGATTTTAAATTGGTGGTCCAGGAGAGGAGAGTGTAGTCTAAGCACAATGATTAGACAATTATGACCTGAGGGGTGCAGCGTCAACATGATGGTTCCTTGCAAAGGTTAGCTTGGGACATTGGGATTGCATAGTTTGATAGCTTGACATCCGATACAAATGCGATGTCTAGTTTTCACTTTTTGGAGTTTACTCTTGAGATGATTAGGATTGGATATGTGGAGGAGTGGTATTCCGAGGAATTGATAGAGTTTTTTCATCTTATGATTGTTTTTCTTATGAGAGGAAGTCAGGGGGATTTTTGTGTTAGCACCATGCAGATCAGTGCTATGAGAAGAGAGTGTTTCACATCCTCAAGGCATGCCCAAGAGAGGTTTGCATGGAGGGGTTTTGTGGACGATATGTTGGGAGATATGGGGGAGTGTACGAATTTCCAGTAGAGCACGTTGGGGCACAATCATCTGAAAGGATTGTTGCAGTCCTTGGCCATTTTTGGGCAAGAGTGGGAGAGCATGTTGATAGATTGCATCACAAGTATACCGGGGGCACACTAGGAAGATAGTGGGTGTGAAACATTTGTCCAGTTAGTGGAGTTCACATACTTCCCGATGATCTCTTTGTTGCATGGGGTAGCAAAGGTGACAAAGACATCCAATGGAGATATGTTTAGAGTCCATGAGCAGCCTGAAGTTATTGCCAGTGATTGGGACAAACTTCCTTCTCTGATATTTGTGATCGAGTATGAAAATGGATTTTCAGATCGTGACTTCACCTGGAGGCTTATGAAGACTATTATTCATGGTGAGAGGTCCAACCCTTACAGGTATTTCATCTTGGATATCCAGGAGAGAAGGATACTGATGGGGTACGATGGTCAGACAATTATGATCAGAGTGGTGTAGCATCAACATGGTGGGTCATTTATGAGATTAGCTTGGGACCCTGGGATCTCAGTATTAGTAAGTTCAACAACTAACACAGAGACAAGAGCCACTATTTTCTTTCATGAGAATGGATCCCTAGTAGAGAAGTGCTTTGAGGGTTTGATCGTGTTTTTGTAGTATTGAGTTTCTCTACTTATTGCCATTGTTCAATAGGTTTCTTATGTTAGTACCTTGTCGTACCACGCGTCGAGTGAAATATGCTTCACATCTCCTAGGGTGGTTTGGGACCCTGGTATCATTTTTAGTTTCATTATGGGTCAAATGATGGGGCATCTGGTTGTGATGGTATTGCTTGAGGACAAACAATCTTTGGGAAGGGAGGACTATGATATCCCCATTTTTGGATTTCCCTACTTTGCAGTTGGAGGTGACCTTTGAGGTTTAGGCGAGCCTGACCATAGGGTTAAATGGAGTTTAACGGTGAGCTTGAAGGGTTTGAGGGAATTATATGAGGCACAACCTAGCCCATTTACCATATTTCATCATCGAGATCATTTTCACACAGTTATTTCTTGGTTCCATGGAATTATGATGATTCTCGTAATTTGGGTTATTATTGAGCATAATTTAATAAAACACACTAATGGTGTTATTCAAATCATATTATCTGAGGGAATATCTTGGTGTAATAGCTTGTTGGAATTGGGACGAAAAGGTCTAAAGGATGGAACTATGAGAAAGGGGATTTTGACATCCGGAAATGTCTTAAATCCAATTACACTTTTCGACATTAAAAAGGGAATTAATTAATTTATTATTTAATGTCATCTGAGCGAGAAAGTAATATTTTTTAAAAGGTGACATTGAGTAATTGGAAAAAGGCGTCTAAGTGAATATTGAATTAATAAAGTCACTTTAATTTATTAAAAGGGTAAAAAGGTCGCAAAAGGGCCAACGAGAGAATAAAAGGAGAATGAGGGGTGCCCTCTCTCATTATTCATTGATATTTTCTAAAAATGAATTGGAGAGATCTCTTGTGGCTTTGGCTCTTGGGATGAAAAACCCTAGAAAAGAAGATTGGGTTTGGTGGTGAAACTATCCACCCTAGCTGATCGTAGAGGAGAGATCATATAGATATTTCATTTGTGCTTCATTGTGATCAATATTTCATCATTCAACAACCAAGCTCCCATTATAAAGGTTGATTTTGGCTTGAGAAGTGCAAGATAATCTTGTGGATGAGTTTTCTTATCTCGACGACTGATTTTCTCATTTAGTGATTGATATTTTTGTATGAGGGTTGAGTTTCTTGATGTTGGGTCATATTTCTTTGTTGAGGCCAACTTTCCACCTTTCTCGCCAAGTTGGCAGTTAGAGGGGCATGTTTATTTGCAGTGGGGCTGAGTTTAAGAGCGTTGGGTGAGTTCATCGTTGAGTGGGTGAGTTCATTGTTGAGTGGCTGAGTTTATCATTGTTGGGATGGTCTCTTATTAGCTGGGAGAGATCCCTTTGCTGGAGGACTGAGTTTACTTATGTTTATGGTTGAGTTTCTTAGTTGGGCCATGACGTTTGTGTGGATTTCATGGTTGTTTGGAGTAGCACTTCACTGGGACAAATGATCCATTTCAACTGCCATTACAATGACAATATTATCTCCACTTCTCGCTGGATTATACCATCAACAACAAGCATCTAAGATATGATATATGAGTTATTTTCTTTGTACCTATTGCAAATTTGCTAATAATAAATAAAGAGTGAGATACCATTGTTCTTGTTGTCATAATTTTTTGTCTTGGTTATTTTTATTTTACATTCTTGTTATCAATACATTGTTGCAACCTAAATTCTATTTGGGTGCATAAAACTCAATGCACACACGCGAAACACATAGTAAACCCAACCAACAATCGTAATAGTAGTAGTAGCGACATGTTATATGGGAGTTGGGGTTGCTTCCCAAGTATTTGACAAAGTTGTGACTTAGGTAATTACACAAAGACTTACATCAATAGTAAAGAATTGTTTCGGTGGGCATTATGTTATTCTTTTTGGCATCTCGATCTTGCTAATTGCTTAAAACACAACAAGAAAACCAAACAACAAACATTCATATATAACAACAATAATATTATGTCCACAAAGTGTTTGATTTAAGTCCTACACCAACAGTAAAACCTACAAGAGTTAAGAAGGAGATTCCTATAACAGAATTGGGTTTACCCACAAATTGTTTGAAAAAATTCTTGACCCAAGATATTCATTAAATTTAGCAGCAGTAAAGAGGAAATTATAACAACAGACTAGGGAGGGTCATTAGAAATTTCTTGTTTCACACACTATCTTCTCTCTGTTCATATTACAATCCTTGACACTCAACAAGCATCATATTGTGGTTCTTAGATTGAATGCAAATGTATATATGTTCTCTGATCTTAACTCAAACCTTGACGCTCAAGAACTGTCAGATCCTTGTTTGACTCGATCTCATAGGTCGATTTGATATCAGGACCACCGGGTCTTCAAATTACAACCACCGTCCAATTAGATCGTTGAACAAATTTTGATCGTTGATCTATTTTCCACCTAACAACACACACACCATGAATTTTACAATTAGGAGCCGTCTGATCTAGTTCTGTGATTTGATCTCGACCGTTGATCTCATTCCCCAGATATTGAGGCCTAGGGGCTATCGGACCCCAAGACTTCAACCATCCACCTTCATTAGAATTCTGGTATCCGATATACTGGTACTTATGTGATCCAATATTCTTGTGACATGTGGTCTAGTTTCAATGCAACACAACCTCAACACTCAGCCACCGTCTGATTTGTCTCGGATCAATATTGATCGTTGATCTGGTTCTACATTCTCCAGGTATCGGGACCAGCAGGCCTATCAGGGATTCAACAAAATCATGCTCCTCCATTCTATTGATATTCGTTATGATGGTATGAAACCTTTCTTATGGAACCATGATACTGAACTATCGACCTCTTGCTCCCCTAGAACTTTAACATCGTGCTAACAATCCTTTCGTTCTTCCGATACACAATATACTATCTGGGCCACTGTGTGGACATGTCTACTTGTGCTAGCATGGCATATGGTGTGGCCTCCATGTGTACCACTGTACCAACATGTTTGTTAACATGGACACCAGGATTTAATGCTTCACCACTCCAGACTTCTGGTTAGGAACCTTGTTTGTGGGACCTTGATACTAGGGTATTGGGATATTGCGATTCACTACACCATTGCGTAGATTTTTTTGATGTTTGATATATGATATAGTGGACCCCACGTGGATCTGAGCTAGCCTTTGATATGGCATTTGAGCTGGTTGTTGATGTAGCGTATGAGTTGTCCCATTGAGGCATTGGCCCACTGGGTATCGATCTCCCAAGACTTTAACATTGTATTGACGCTCCATCCTTTCGGTATCCGATATCAAGATATTATATCATCAAGGCACTGTGACCACCGAGCCACCAAAATATCGATATCTCAAGCCTTTAACACCTTTCTTTCACTCTAATTTCACAATATCCGGTATGTTGGACCCCATGATATAAAAGTTAACTCCTTGCATAGGGTTTCGTAACTCTTCCACTCATATTCAAACTTTCTTACCTCTTATTTTCATTATAAATGCTTTGTAGTTGTTTTTTTCTCACGAATATGGGATATATCAATTTCGTCAATTCTTCAATCATGCCATTGAGATCTTCCTTTTCCAATCTCAGTTGGTGTGTGCTTCAGCTTCCTTTGTGCCCTCAAACTTAAACTATGACTCCTCCATTGTTGTTCATATATGTAATGGGATTCATCCAACTTTCTGTTGCTCTAATTCTTGTTATTCTTATGCAACCCCGAATCTATTTTACACACAACCACTTTGGCTTCAGGGTAAACACATAACACTTGTAGAAATTCAACAATGCACATAATCTCATCAACACACATGAGCATTCTCTACGTCCTCTATCTAGTTTGATTCACAAAATGAGACTACTTCCTTGGTTCCTTGGTCTGTTTGTTTAGCATCAATGATGACTAAACACAAAAAGTCTCAGAGACATCCATAGTCTCCCCCTATCTTTGACATCATTGAAATCCATGATTTTCAAAGTCATGTCTACCTTTGACATCAATGACAACACAATGTCCAATATCCTCAAGGTGACCTTTCATGTAAAGCTGTGTCTTTATGTGATGCACCTTTTCATAATTAATATCCTAAGTTTTCTAATTTTTGTATATCTATTTATGAATAATATTTATTTTTATATGCATAACATTAGCTTTCCCTATAGAAATGCTTTGTCCTCAAAGCATAGCAATGGAAAAGATTTATCTCTTATTTTGACTTGTAACAACTTCTTGTTATTCTCTATTCTTTGAAGTTGTGATGGTTTATGAAACGAGGTGATATAATCTTCTAAGCATTGAGGATAATCGTTGAATGATAAAAGGGTTTAACCACCCTAATTCAATCTTAAGTGGGACTCTGTGTTTGTAGGGTTCTATGCATATAAATATTGGTAGTGGAATAATCTTCAACAATATATTTGAATTCTTAAATTGTGAAAAATCTTGAATGTGGTTAAAGAAACTCTTTTTTTTTTTTAATGTGGTCAAACGTCGGATCAAAAAGTGGCTTTGATACCAAATGAAATGAACAAGGTTCATTTCCTAAATATGACATGAACAACTTGGTTCATAAATTGAATATCCAAAATAAATGGGATACCATAAAAGAATCCATATAGATTAAAATATTATATTGAGTAAAATATGAAAGACGATGATTACAATGATGAATAGTCTTGGTATTTATGGGCCTCAATGTGACCTTTCACGTAAAGCTATGTCTTTATGTGATGCACTTTTTAATAATTAATATCCTAAGTTCTCTAATTTAGGTATATATTTTTTGAAGAAAGCAAAAAAAATATGTATTCATATAAAATGAGTATGCATATTTTGGTCCACTAAAAAACAACCGTTTTTCATCCTAGAAACAAAAAGTCCCTTATAACATTTTAACCTGTACATTTCATTTACATTAAAAGCTTCTTATATACATCCAATGCTTTCCAAATCTCAAAACTATCATGAAAATATTCACTCCCTCTAAAGAAAGCTAGTTTTATATATATATATATATATATATATATATATATATATATATATAAAACAAGAGTTATGGCATTACATTATAACCCTGTAATTGTAAAAATAAAAGACTAAGCATCATTATTTGAAGTAGGTTCATCCATTTGGGTTTTAAAAGTAAAATTTATGTGTCAATTATGGGTTTTATTGTGATTGTTGTGTTATTATTTGATGTGTCTATTGTATGGATCACTGTTTGTACACTTTGACAATTTATTGTGGTTTAATCGGTTCACTATTATATTGAATTAATTAAACATTTTAATGATTGTTCTATATTAGAAACTAATGACTCTATATGCTGGTATAAAAGCATGGCTTAAAAACCATGTAATTTACATATAATAACCTAGTCCTCTATATGCTGGTATAAAAGCATAACTTAAAAACCATGTAATTTACATATAATAGCCTAGTCCCTAAAATGTTGAACCATCGCAATGACATACAATTGTGAGTGCTCCATAACCAGTTCATTGAATTCACCAAGTCATAGAGAATATCCCATACCATCCATCCAACTGCATAAATAAGATCAATGAATATGGTAAGAGTTATTATGCCATATGTAGTTGGCTTTATAATTCTAACCCCTAGCATTTAGCAACTAGTGTGTTCTCAAATCTCAAACCATTGACATTGTTTTATGAATTGCATATGGTATATATTTCCTTCATGAATCAACCAATTGGAATTCCAATTGAAAGATTTTTCATGGTAATTCGTTGTGGGAATAGGGCATTTCTATTTGAGCATTACCATCCATCCATTATATTGTGAATCGCATTTGACATACTTTTAAAATATTTTTATCTCCCTTAAAAGTCCGTATGATCAAGAGATCCATGACCATCATATTTTTTTCCATGACCATATGTAGACAATTAAAATATTTTCATCTCCCTTAAAAGTCCGTATGATCAAGAGATCCATGACCATCATTTTTTTTTCCACGACCATATGATACATAAATAAGGATTTGATTTGAGTTTGATAGCAATGACACGAATGAATTCTTTTACATCTTTTATATATATATATATATATATATATATATATATATATATATATATATATGGGGAGATACATGATTGGTTTAACACTGGTTTTGAATACTCACATATATGTAGTGTGGTTTATCTTCAATAGGCATTTTCAAAGAACATATTTATAATTGTTTGAGTTGTGTTGTCCATTCAATATATGAATGCATTGCTTATTTTAGTTAGTAATGGAAGTAAATAAACCAAGCACTAAAAAACAAATCATAATGGAGGTTTCCATATATGTCATGTTATCTATGAACTCAAAACTACAGAGAACATAATCCTTGTAATCAATCCTAAGCATAGATTGAAGAGAATAAGTTTTAGTTCTATGGAGGATTTGTAGGAGCATTCTTGGTCTCGAGAAATTCGCATCACCGAAAAATATTTTCATTATGTAAATAGCAAATAAGTCGAATAAGGACTGTGTTAGTGGTCCATTTTATTTAGTCAGTTTGCTGTAAATTTGAATTGTTGATTACTCCTGCAGCTACTCTTGCTATGTTGAAACTCGTGTTGAAACACATGCTGAAACTTGTGTTGAAACTGCCAGGTATAGTGAAATTTTACAAGTGTCATGTTGAAACTCATGTTGAAACTTGTGCTGAAACATATGTTGAAACTCGCGTTGAAAATCGTGCTGAAACACATGTTGAAACTCGTGTTGAAACTTGTGCTGAAATTGCTGCATATAGAGAAATTTTACAAGTGTCATGCTGAAACTCATGTTGAAACTCCTGCGTAAAGTGAAGTTTTACAAGTGTCACGATATTTATTCATTTGCAACATTGTGGCCACACAGAGTTGATTTTTCCATGCTAGTATTCATTCATGATGAGTCACAACTACCGTTAGGTAAAATAAATCGTGGCTAAAGGACAAAGCGTGACCCAAGGCCAAAAGGAAGTTGAAGCGGTCTAGAAGACAAAGAGACAGTTTGGGTAACAACTCGTTCTTGGAGGGAAGGAAAATCATTTCATAACCAAGGAAGAGTTTTAAAAAGAAATGGAGCATGATTTTGAAAGGGTTGGTGAACCACGAAGTAAGGAAATCGTAGAAGGTGGATTGGAGCGAAAGATTCCAGGTTGGGTGAGCACACAGGAAGAGCAAAAACAAATCCTCGACCATTACCCTATAGACGATTTCGTAGTGGTTTTCAACCATGCAAGCAACAATTCATGAATATCTTTTAACCCAGGCTTGATTTAATGGAAATCTTGTTATTTACTTCAGATCAATAAAAGAGTGGTGTTGCATTTCGTGTTTTTTTTGTGCTTAAGTTCCCATTTGAAGTTCCTTATTATTTAGAAACAATATATCTAGGTTTTTTTCGTTGTGTATTCTGTAGAAGGGTGTGTGTTGTAACTGTGTGTGTGTTGCAACCAATTAATCTACATCATGTAGTATCAAAGACCAGTTTTTCTCTGGGATTAACATCTAATCTGCTTCTGTGAGATAGGGTACATAATACCTATTTGTGGTGGTTGCTCGACAAGAGTGTTGAAAGTCAATTTGGTTTATATAACCAGTGTGAGGTCTGTGTATGTTGGTGAGACACATACAACTTGGAGAAATGTTGCCACAAAGGAGAGGAGCGGGAAGGGGAGGTGCAGGAAATCGAGAACTGAAAATTTTGAGAAGAAGAATAGAGGAATTGGAAAATCGTAGGAATGGAGATGATGACGTATACTCAGATCCAGAAGAAGAAGTCAAAGACGAATGTGATGGTGATGAAAGAGACCCAACAACTAAGATGATTTCGTATTTAAGTAACAAGGGTAGTGCAAAGGTTGAGGTTTCATGTTATGATGACAGTCTGAGAGTTGATGTTCTCATTGACTGGATTGGAGAATTTGAAAGACACTTCGAGTATGAAAATGTTCAGGATCCAAATCGGGTACAATTTGTTGTTGCGAAACTGAAAGGCCATGCAACACTATGGTGGGATATGGTGCAGAAGGATAGAGTGAATAATAAATTGGAGAAAATCAGAAATTGGAAGAACATGGTTACTAAGATTAAAGAGAAATTTATTCCTGTTGATTACCAACAGAATTTGTTCTGATAAGTCTAGAACCTCAGACAAAGGGATACATATGTTCGTGAATACACTGAAGAGTTATTTAGGATGTCACTCAGAGCAGGCCTCAAAGAACCATAATTCCAATGATTTGCAAGGTATGTAAATGGGTTGAAGTATTTGATTCAAGATGAAATGAGAACACACTATTTCCTCGATGTTGATGAAGCTTATCAAGTTGCCCCGAAGGTAGAAGAAAAGATTGAGAGGAAAACACAGCCTAGAGGTATAGGAAGAGGTTTTAAAGGATGAGGTAAAGAAATGACTGCTAAAGGAAGCGAAAAGGAAGAAGAATCTTCCAGTGGTCAAGGTGGAAGAGGAGGAAATGGAGTTGGTAGAAGCAGAGGATTTAGAAGAGGAAAGGGAAGATATGTAATTACTTGTTATCATTGTGGTGTAGAGGGACACAAGAAGTCTGAATGTACATAAAGGCAAACTTCATGGAGAAGAGGCGAAGCATGGGGACACATCACACAGACTGATGAAGCTTCAATGGTTGGAGAAAATGTGATTTTTCTCCAGCAAACAAGGTGATAATTTGTTGTTTCGGAGAGTGTTTCTTAAATATAAACAGAAAGAGGCAAAGGAACCATAACAATGAAAGAAAGTTTTTAAAACAAAATGTAAGGTTCAAGGAAAATGTTGTAGCCTGATTATAGATGGAGGAAGTACATAATATTTGGTATCCACCGAATTCATGAAAAAACTGAACTTGACAAGATTGAACCATCTGAACCCTTATCGTGTTTCTTGGTTGAACAAGGGACAACAAGTGACTGTGACTGAGCAATGATTATTGAATTTTCAAATAGGGAGTTTTCAAGAGCAAGTGTTATGTGATTGATTGAGATGGATGTGTATCACATACTGTTGGGAAGACCATGGTTATTTGATTGACAAGTTCACCATGATGGTAAGGAAAATACATATGAGTTAAAGAAAGATGGAAAGTGATATAAATTAACACCAATGTTGGAGGATACAATAGCAACAACAAGAAATTGTGTTGATATAAACACAAGTAATAGTACAATCATGTTATGTTATGCTAAATAATTTTTACAAGAAGAAAGAAAATTAACATTGTGTTTACCAGTGATTATGAAAGAAGCTATGAAAAGTGTAGAGAACCCAAATGTTGTACCTACATAAATAAAGTTGTTGTTGGATTAATTTAAGGAGGTTATTGCTAATGATATGACAAAAGTATTGACTCTAGTGATAAGTATTTATCATCAAATTGATTTAATGCCTAGATCAAGTTTACCTAATAAAGGACCTTACATGATGACTCCAGGAGAGAGTGAAGAAGTGAATCGGCAGGTGCAGGAATTGCTTGACCAAGGGTCGATTCATGAGAGTTTGAGTCCTTGCACATTACCAACAATATTGCTACACAAGAAAAAAAGGGAGTGGCGAATGTGTATTGACTCACATGTTATAAACAAGATCACTATCAAGTATATATTTCCACTGCTGAGAGTGGATGATCTAATGGACTCTTTGATTGGTTCAGAATATTTTTCAAAAATTGATTTGAAGAGTGGTTATCACCAGATTCGAATCAGAGAAGGTGACGAATGGAAGACTTCATTCAAGACAAAATATGGACTGTTTGAATGATTGGTAATGACATTTGGGTTAACTAATGGGCCCAACACGTTCATGATATTGATGAACGAAGTCTTGAAGCCATTTTTGGGTAATTTTGTGGTTGTATATTTGGATGATATACTGATTTTTAGCAGGAATAGAACAAAGCATGTTGAGCATGTGAGAGCAGTGTTACAATGCTTGAAAGAAGAGAAACTATTTATAAACCTGAAGAAGTGTACATTCATGCAATGATAGTTAGTGTACCTAGGTATTGTGGTTTAAAAGGAAGGATTGAAAATGGATCATGAGAAAGTAAATGCTATCCTTGAATGGCCAACACCAAGATGCACATTTGATGTGAGGAGTTTCCATGGATTGGAAGGATTTTACCGGAAATTCATTAGGAATTTTAGCCAAATATGTGTGCCTCTTACAGAATGTATGAAGAAGGGAGTGTTTCAGTGGACTGCAATAGTAGAGATGTCATTGGAAGAATTGAAGAAGAGAGTATTAGCATTACCAGATTTCAATAAAGTGTTTTAGGTTGATTGTGACGTTAGTGGAACCACCATTGGATTAGTGATAAGTCAAGAGGGTAGAACCATTGCATGTTTCAGCGAGAAGTTGAACGAGTCAAGAAAGAAGTACTTTGTTTATGATCACGAATTTTATGCTATTGTACAAGCTTTGAGGAAATGGTGACATTATCTACTGCGGAAGGAATTTGTCTTGTTCACGGATCACAAAGATCTTTAGTACATTAACAACCAAGGTAAGTTGAATCAAAAGAATACTAAATGGGTAGAATTCTTGCAAATTTATTCTTTTGTGATGAAACACAGATCCGAGAAGTCTAATAAGGTAGCTGATGCATTAAGTTGGAGGATAGCATTACTCAATACCATGTCCGTAGAAGTGGAAAGCTTGAACTGTCTAAAGACATTGTATGAAGAAGATGAAACTTTCTCAGAAGCTTAGAAGGAGTGTAAGGATCCTTGGAGTTTAGACAATACAACATATCTGGACTACCATATCCAGGAGGGTTTTTTGTTTAAAAATCAACAGTTGTGTATTCACAGAAGTTCCATACAGTTGAATCTCATTAAAGAATTGCATAGTGGTTGTTTAGAAGGACATTTTGGCGTTGATAAAACCACAGACTTGGTGAAGGAGAGGTACCTTTGGCCCATCTTTAACAAGGATGTTTGGAAGTTTGTGGAAGGTTCTAGGATCTGTCAACTAGCCAAAGGAAAAAGTCAGAACACGAGACTCTATACTCCATTGCCAGTACCCAAAGGACCTTGGGAGGATATCCATATGGATTTTGTCTTAGGATTTCTTATGACTCAAAGAAAGCATGATTCAAAAATGTTAGTTGTTGATAGGTTTTTGAAAATGGCACACTTCATAGCATGTTAAAAGACTAGTGATGCTAGTGAGGTAGCTTCATTATTTTTCCAAGAGGTGGTTAGATTGCATGGGCTTCCACAGAGTATTACTTTAGATTGTGATAGCAGATTCCTTGGACATTTTTGGAGGACACGCTGGAAAACATTAGGCTTAGATTTTTTATACAGTTCATCATATCATCCTCAAATGGACGGTCAGACATAAGTAGTGAACACGATTCTAGGAATTTTTTTGAGAAGTTTAAATGAAGAGAATCCCAGTCAATGGGATTTGGCATTAGCCCAAGCTGAATTCACATATAATGAGTCGTTGAACAGGTCTACGAGAAAGAGTCCATTTCATATTTTTTATGGATGGTTGCCAAAAGGTGTGGTAGATTTGGTTGCATTACCGGATTTGGAAGGCAAGAAGAGTGTTGATACGCATGTTTTGTGGACAATATGCATGAATTACAAGAATAGGTAAGGAAGAAATTGCAGACCAACAATGATAGTTATAAGCAAAGAGCAGATCGACATAGGATATGTAAGGTATTCCGAGAGGGTGAGATGGTCATGCTCACTTGAGGAAGGAGCGATTTCCTTGAGGCACATACAATAAACTCAAGTACAAGAAGATAGGCCCATGTCGAATTTTGAAAAATATTTCTGATAATGCTTATCGGCTAGAACTTCTAGAGAAGTTTGACATATCTCCTACATTCAATGTTACTGACCTCTACGAGTTTCATGAAGGGGACAAAATAACAGACAAAGGTACCCTCAACGAATGGGAACACCACTTACCAATTAAGACAGAGGAGCAAATTGAAGAAATTCTTGTACAAGAATTGGTAAGAAGACTCTTCGGAAGGAGTACATGAAATATTTGATCAAGTGGAAGAATAGAGGTGCAAATGATGCATCGTTGGTGACTGAAGATCAATTAGCACATGTGCATAACTCTTCACCTCAATAGTGATTTTCACATGATTTGGAGCTCATATTTTTCTTACTAAGGGTATCTGATGCAGGAGCATCCTTGGGCTCGGGAAATCCACATCACCCAAAAATATTTCCATTCTGCAAATTGGAAATAAGTCGAATAAGGACTGTGTTAGTGGTCCATTTTATTTAATCAATTTACTATAAATTCAAATTGCTAATTACTCATGCAAATTCTCTTGCTATGTTGAAACTCATGTTGAAACGCATGCTGAAACTCATGTTGAAACTACCACGTATAGTGAAATTTTACAAGTGTCATGCTAGAACTCGTGCTGAAACTCATGTTGAAATACATGCTGAAACTCGTGCTGAAAATTCCACGTATAGAGAATTTTTACAAGTGCCATGTTGAAACTCGTGCTGAAACTCGTGTTGAAACTCATGCTGAAACTCCTGCGTAAAGTGAAATTTTACAAGTGTCACGATATTTATTCATTTGCAACACTGTGGCCACACGCAGTTAGGTTTTCTACGATGGTATGCATTCATGATGAGTCATAGCTACTGTTAGGTAAAAGAACTCGGGGCTAGAGGACAAAGCATGACCCAAGGCCAAAATGAAGTTGAAGCCATCCGAAAGACAAAGAGATGGTTTGGGTAACAACTCGTTCTTGGAGGGAAGACAAATTGTTTCATAGTCGAGGAGGAGTTTTAAAAAGAAATGGAGCGCGATTTTGAAAGGGTTGGTGAACCACAAAGTAAGGAAATCGTAGAAGGTGGATTGGAGAGAAAGATTCCAGGTTGGGTGAGCACACATGAAAGGAGAAACAAAATCTCAGACCATTACACTCTAGACGATTTCGTAGTGGTTTTCAACCACGCAAGCAACAATTCATAGCTTTCTTTTAACCCAGGTTCGATGTAATGGAAATCATGTTATTTACTTCGAATCAATAAAAAAATGGTGTTGCATTTCATGTTTTTCTGGTGCTTAAGTTCCCATTTGAAGTTCCTTATTATTTAGCAACAGTTTATTTGTTTATTTGTTTTTATTTGTTTATTTATTTATTTTTAATTTTTTTTTTCCGCTATGTATTTTGTAGCAGGGTGTGTGCTGTAATTGTGTGTGTGTGTTGCAGCGAGTTGCTCTGCATCACTTCTACTTCTTTACATAGTACTATCTATCTCCTAGGAACATTCTAGTAGGTGGAACCTTTTAGTAAGCTTTCTTACATTCATTAACCTCTTAGGAACATTCTAGAGAAGGAACATTCTAGTAGGTAGAACCTTCTAGTAAACCTTCTAACTTTTATTATGTTCACACTATTACATGAATGTTGTTTATTAAAAATGATCTCCATACATAAAAATGCATAGTTATATATCTATTAAAATCTTCAAAATTTAAACAAAAAGTCATAGTCTTCATGAAAACCATTATCTAAATACCTAAAACTTTATTAACCAACAACTTAACTACAACCACTAAATTTAAAAGGAGTTCTCCATTTTCATTTTAAATTGACACATTACCACATAAAATAAAATAAACTCTCTTTCTCCTTATGCAATGTATCCATCCCTCAATTCCCTTTAACATCTCTTTCACTCATTTTGAAGTGGTTAGGTTTAAGTGCCTTGTGCTAGAATGTCCTAGTTTTACCAACTAGGGAAGTTTGGTGTGCAAGTCTTTCGGTGGGGGCAAGGTTTGGTTGGTGATTTTGAATATCCATACCAAGAACTTATGTAATTGACTAAGAAAGATTGAATGATGATATAATTGAGGTTGGAGGGTAAAGTGTTAGAGATTTGACCAGAATTTGCACATGTTGTGTTTGCTCTCTTACAATTGAAATATAATATTAATTATAATTATTTATTTATTTTGAAATATTCCCATACATTGGTCGGGGCTTATCTTAACTTTTTGATGTGTAGTTGGCAAACACGAGAAACACATGTCCTTTTTGCAAGTAGAACGCCTCTGAAAACCTACCATGTACCTAAATTAATGTACATGGACAACTTCAAAGTTTATTCAAGCTTGTTGGTATTAGGTAGATTCTTTCTCAATGTTGGAATCTGACTTTTGAATTTAAAATACATGTACTTTGTATTTGAAATGTTTTTTAATTATTATTATTAATTTTTAAATTTAGTATATTATATATTTTTAGTTGGTTTTTAAAAAATACTGTTAAAATTGTCATGGAGTAAATTGCTCAACTTGTATATACTACAACTACATACATAAGATGTTGTTTCTATTTGCCCAAACTTTAAGTTAAGTATATGTGACATTATCAATTTTCATAGTTTTTTTTAACGCTTTTTATATAATGTTTGAAATAGCGAAAATGGAATGCTGAAAAGGTTGAAATAATGAAATGGCATGTACAAAACCACAACTAAAAATCTATAATCAATTGTTTTGGTGCCTTGAAAGCTATAAGTCTGCGTTATTACATAAAATTGATTTTTGGTGCCGTGAAAGTTATAAGTCTGCGTTATTACATAAAATTGATGGAAGTTATCAAAATTGAAGTTTTGTTTTTATTTTTTATTTTTTATAAAATATAAATTTTTGGAAATTTGTCAAGTGTTTTATTTATTTATTTTGAGGATGGTATTTAGAGTAAATTTATTTCATAAAAATTGGAGATTTTGTGAATATAAGACTCAAGGTAGTTATTATAATAATACTTATTAAAAACTTAACATATTGCTTGCGGAAATTGAATTTGGGTGGGGAGGATAAGGCTCTTTTTCACAACAACTTAGATTGAAGTTATAAAAAATTCAGCTTTCTTTTTATTTGGAGATATGAAATTATATCATAAAAAAAATCAACTTTTCATATTTAATGGTGAATTTTATAAGATGATTTTGATAGTATTAAATGTATTGATAATCGAAATAGACGTGTCACTAAATTGAAAAAATAAGGTCCATGGAAATGAAGTTAAATAAATCATAATAATAATAAAATAAATCAACATAGATCCATTTTACCATCAATCTTTTAATGTTTTTCAGATTTTTTTTTATGTTTATTTGAAGCTAAGATAAATTTATGTTGACGAGTATTTCGTTCATAACTAACATTTGTTTTGATGAATACTTTTTCATTATTTTTATAACACATATGCTCACAAAATGCAAAAAAAAATTATTAATATTTTTTTTATGCTTTTACATTTATTTATTTATAATAATAAATATACTTAAAAAATACAAAAGATTATGAATATTTTATATACAATTAAATATTATATTATACATAATTTTTATTATATTATATATAATTTAATAAATATGGAGTAATGATTAAGAACATTTGTTTTTTTTTTTAAGAGATAATAGGTTCAAATCCAAAGGAGAGTAGGATATGTATACCTATGTAGACTTTATTAGTCAAACCCATGTGCTGGATCTCTTATTTCACAAACAAAAAAAATCTCATACACCAATTT
>ML777564.1:1533076-1568068 GCA_009831015.1 Picea engelmannii | reverse complement strand
ATATATATATATATATATATATATATATATATATATATATATATATATATATATATATAATGATGATGATGATGATGATGATGATGATGATGAACGTCCACTAAGACCGAATTGGTCTATCAAACTTAAAGAGGGTAAGTGATTACTTGTGATTCTTTAGAATTTTGTTTTTGTGCTGAAAAACATTAAGATAAGCTTTCCAAGATCACCATACTTTTGTTGAGTTAAGATGTTAGGAAGGTTGGTAGTGTGATACATATTTTGAAAATGAGATCTAATATGGGTATAGGTTGGACAATCTAAGAGAAAGTGTTTTTCATCTTCAACCTTCTTAATATCACAAAGGTAACACACTCTTTCATCCCATGACATTTTAGGAATTGACCAACTCCCAATTTCACTATAGAACTCGTGAAAATTTATTCTTATCTTAACAATACTTATTTTTTTCTTTACACTTGACATTATAATATAAGACTACTATAAATAAACTTGAATGTAGCAACATTAAAACAATTATGATAAATATAATATAATATAATAATATTAAATATATAATATAATTAATATAATATCAATTAATAACTATAATAAAATAATACTATTAAAGGATACATAAGAAAAGTTTAATACTTATAAGTATGATACTTATTATATATATGGCTGGAAGTTTTGGTGATCTAGATGATTCGTGGATGCATGGTATCTTAATAAAAAAATGCTCAAAGTACAAGTCATGAATGAATTAGATATATTTGTAACTTATTTTATTAATTTAAAAAAAACAATAATTTTATTTTTTAACCCATAAAATAAGTTACAAATATCTATTCCATCTAATTCATTCATGACTTGTACTTTGAGCTTTTTTTTTTATTAAGATACCATGCATCCACGAATCATCTAGATCACCAAAACTTCCAGTCAATATTTGATGTAACAATTAACTTTATTGGTCTCATGAATGTCACAACATATCTTCTAAGGGATTTTTTTTTAAGACATTTGTCATTATCTCCATGTAGCACAAGATGTAGACTCTACTCCTTTAAAGGCTCATTATGCACAAGAGACTCTACCCCATTTCTTTTGTTTTTTAATAATATTTTTCCATATTTCCTTTTTAAAGTGTTTTTTTCCATATTTCCTTTTTTAATTAATATTTTTTCCATATTTTCCTTTTTTAATTAATAATTTTACTTCTTTCACAACTAGGGTAATTAATAATTTTACTTCTTTCACAAATGGTTTACCATGACTTGAACAATGGCATTTAAAAAAAAACCTAAGTTTAAACTTTTATGATAGATTTCTAATCACATGACTATTTAAGTGATTTTAAATCCCATCTTCTCACACTAACACAATGAACAATACTATATAAATTTGGGTTTGATTTACCAATATTCAATTCCATTCATTTTTTCCGAATCCATAATTTTTTTTTCCATGTCTTACTCAAATTTATTAATAAAACAAAACTCCATTCTTAATATTCATGTAATTATTTAATAAATCAAAACTTTATTTTAAATTCTCATATTTGATAATTTTATTTGATAATTTTAAATCTAGAATTTATTAAATTACATTAAATATAAATTTAATAAAAATAACTTAAATACACATAACTTACTTTTGTTTTAAATGTACATCATTTTGTATGATATATATTAAAAAGGATATAATAACTAATTATTAACTATTTCATAAATATTCATGTAATTATTTAATAAAACAAAACTTCATTCTTAATTCTCATATCATATTCGATAAGTTTAGATCTATAGTTTATTCAATGTAAATAAAACAAAACTTCATTCTTAATTCTCATATCATATTCGATAAGTTTAGATCTATAGTTTATTCAATTACATTAAATAAGAATTTAATAAAAATAACTTAACTACACATAACTTTCATTTCCATAACAAAACTCCCATTACTTACTTTTGTTTTAAATGTACACCATCGTGTATGATATATATTAAAAGGATGCCATAACTAACTATTAACTATTTCATAACTAACTATTAACTATTTCTTAGACTTTAATACTTTAATACATACTATACAAATAATAGAAGATAATGTAAGTAGTTTTAGAAGAAATGTAGAATATAAGATAATGCAAGTCTTCTTAGAAGAAAAGTGCAATCATTTACAACCAAAAAAAAATATTGAGTTGTTATGGTTTTCTAAATAATTCTCACTTTAATAATGGATAGAGGAGATGTAGAATGTAAGATAATGTAA
Source organism: Picea engelmannii (assembly GCA_009831015.1). Taxonomy (NCBI): domain Eukaryota; kingdom Viridiplantae; phylum Streptophyta; class Pinopsida; order Pinales; family Pinaceae; genus Picea; species Picea engelmannii. Next base: position 1,565,812 of record ML777564.1, on the reverse strand, counting down.
ATCTTCTTAGAGGAGATGTACAATCATCTACTAAAAAAATGTTGAATTGTTATGTAAAATCATTTACAACTTAAAAAAAATATTGAATTGAATTGTTTGTTCTACAATTAAAAAAAATATGTACAATCATTTATAACAAAACAAAAAAGGAAAATATTGAGTTGTTTGTGGTTATGATTTTTTAAATAATTCTCACTTTAACAATATATATGATGTTATTTTGTTTTTTGTTTTGTTTTTTAAATTTTGTATACTTCTTTAAATTCCTAATAATTATGAGAAAGAAATTAAAAAAAAAAACAAATTTATAAGTAATTATAAGAAATAAGTAAAAAAAAGATAAATTTACCTAAACACTCACTCAAACATGACGATATCACACATGCATCTTATATATATATATATATATAGAGAGAGAGAGAGAGAGAGAGTAATGATATGCTTCATTGAAGTACAAATAACTATAACTCTGAGCAAGAGTTTAAAAAAGACAAACCCACTTGAACACTCACTCAAACATGAAGATATCATACATGTACATATAAATTTTTTGGTTTATATATATATATATAATTTTATCATTTTAATATTTTTTCTAACTTTTTTTAATAGGACTTTTTTTTTTATCTTTCTTGGAATAGTAAGTTGGAAACTATACACATATTTATGTAAGTTGGAAACTATCTTCCCAACACCAAAATGTTCTCCAACCTTGGAGGTATGAGTTTCTTCGATAAGATAAAATCTGTAACATTTAGAAATAAAAAAAATTGTTTAGATTGTAGAGAAACACGTTATGGAGATGGTAGTCAGCTTTACCATTACTTTCTCTTATGCAAATTTAGCCTTGTAGTTGCTGAAACACCTCTTTAAATTCATCATATTCCAAGTATGTCTCTTTGTATGCATAATGGGTAAATGGATCCATGTGCATAAGAGTTTTCCCAAAGCTATAATCTTGGATGTGGGTGCCCTTGAAAGAATGTCTTCCAACTTATTAATGTTTCCTTTCTTATATTTGATAGCTAGATAAAACTGCTACAAAAATCCCATCCCTCTGTAGTGTGTGGTTTGTTGAAGTTTACTCTAACCCTGCAAATACTGCAATGACTAGTGATCAATGTGGATTATGGTTTCCTTTCCCATTAGATAGTTCTTCTCATTCTTAATAGCTTGAACTAGGGTGTAGATTTATTTATCACATGTAGGGTAGTTTAGGCCTCCACCATGAAACATTTCAAAATGATAGCACATGGAATTATCTCCTTGCATCAAGACTACTCCCATAGAAATCCACCTCCATCCATATCCACTTCAAAAGGATTCTTCAATTTAGGCAATGCAAGAACTAGTGATTGATTGATCTTCCATTTTATCTCATCAAAATATTTCTACTATTTCTTTCTCCATTGGAAACTCTTACGATTGGATGTTATGGCATGAAGTAGTGCAACTAAAACTAGAAAGGATGATATAAACTTTCATAGGCACTACACTACCCTAATGAAGCTCCTAATTTCAGTAACATTAGTAAGAACTATCCACTTGAGGATGGTGTCCATCTTCTCTTGGATTTATATTGAGTTCCCCTCCACCAATTACATACCCAAAATACACCAACGACTACTGAGAAAACTCACATTTCTTAAGGTTAGGAAACAACTATTGCTTTTTCAAAGTCTCTATAACTTGCATGAGATGTGAGGTATGTTCTTCCAAGGTAGAGCTATAAACCAATATATCATCTAAGTATACTATCACAATTGAATCTAGAAAAGGATGCAATCCATCATTCATCAAACACATTATTAAATGTAACTAGTGCATTAAATAAACCAAAAGGCATTACTAGACATTCATATAGACCTTGCCTTGTCTTGAAGGAATTATTCCAGGTGTCTTCTTATTTGAATCGTACCTGGTGGCATTCCGATTTTAGATCCAACTTGGTGAAGTAATTGACATGCTACCATTGATCTAAAAAATCATTGATCCTAGGCATAGGATATTGATTCTTGAGGGTGATTTTGTTTCAATATATGTAGTTGATACAGATTCACCAAGTTCCATCCTTCTTGGGTACTATGATGATAGGTGACCCATAAGATGAGGTTATTGGTCCAATTAATCCCTTTTCCAGTAGCTACTACAATTATTTCTTCACTTCATATACTTCTAGGACATTTAATATCTATACCACCCAATATTTGGCATGGGGAGTCAAGAAACAATTGTATCTTGTGCTCCACTTCCCTCTTAGTTGGTAAACCTTTAGGCTCATGAATTGCTTCTCTGTGTTCCTACAAAAAATCCTCCAAATGATGTTTCTACTCTTTAGTACATCCCTCTAGAGATTCCTTTATTTTTACTGATTCATCACCTAATCGATTCTCTCTTTAAAAAAACAATACAAACTTCTTGCTAGAATCGATCAATTTCTTGGGTTGGTTTGAACTTACTCGAGATATATTGGATTTACCTTTGTGTGAATTGATGATGAAATACTTCCCATCCTTGATCAGGTGGTACTGTTTTCTCTCCTCGTGAAGATTGCATCCCTCATATACATGCAAGGGTTTCCAAACACTACACCAAACACATCAAGTGGTACTACATCTATCTCTACTTCAACAATATAATTTGTACTTATATAAAATTTGATATTAGATTGTTTAGTGGCCATGAGCTATACATCCTTATTCACCCATCCCAATGATATGAGTTAGGATGACCATGAACTTTCAATCCAATATTTTTGACCAGATCTTCTACTATGAGGTTGGTTTGAGAACTAGAATTGAATAGAGCATCCACCTTGGTATTTTGAACTTGGTTATTAATATGGAAGAGTTTAGTCATATCCTTCTCTTCCTTGTGATGAAGGCTACTCGGGTTCACCTCCTTTTTCATTATAGTGTAAACGATATTTTCATCAACGTTTTCTCTGTTCTTTACTAGGTTGCTTGAATCCATGGATAAGAGGTTCTTCTTCTTGGCATCCTTCTTACGGTTCCATGGATTCATCTTTGGATGTAGATTCCACCACTTATATTTTGTGTTGATTTTGTCTTATTCTCCTTTCCTTTTCACTACTTATTCCCCTCCTTGGAAGCATCTTGGTGGTCTTTTTGTTTAGAACAACTTGGCTGTCCTTTCTTATAACCTATATTTTCAAAGTACTATGCTTGCACACAAGCCTAATAAATTGTCCTACATTTAAAGAGAATCACGTGCTTCTATAAATGACTATGTATACCCCCTAACTACTTGAGGAGTATTTCTAGTTTCTTCGAAGATATACCAAACATAATCACCATTTTTCTAAATTCGGTGGTGTACTCTTGCACACTCTGCCCTTGCCTCTCCTTGAAGTAATGCCAATATATTTTTTGGTCCTCTAAATATTCTGATATAGGACGATCTTGGTGGCCACCCAAATTTTCTAACTAGCTCAAAATAGGTGTTTGGCAACTTACTATTTTTAGCAGTTTTTTCGGTTCCTGAACTTCCGAGGACATTTTGAGGGCCTAAACGATGCTTTTTCATGATAAAGCACCACAATGGTGGCTTAAGGATTTGATTGAGCCCCCTAAATGAATCTACTCATCAATACCTTTCCAATGAGCTATCGTGCGCCCTAAATGGAGATTGTATGCAAAAGTTACGACCCCATGAAGTTGATGTACTAACTTACCCCAACGGGGCCCACATGATTTTTGGTGCTTCATCTCCTAGGGTTAGGTTTTTGCATGTCTATGGTTTTGGAATTCATGTTTATTGTAAAAATACCTTCAGAGCCTTATTGTACTCACCTTATTGCGAATGATTGTAGACGTCACATCTCTTCTGAGAGATAAACTACCACCATTCTAGCAAGCTTGTTTTGAGTCTGCATTTTACAATTTTCAGCATATTTCTTATTTAATAGAAACCAAGTTTTACTATATCTCTATTATTTTTCATTGTTTCTATTTGTTAATATTGTAAATTTGTGGTTTCATTTCGTTCCGCTCATAAATCTGGATCAGTGGTATCAAAACAGTCTGCTCCTTGTCATTTTTTTTAATGCATGTCCTCGACACGGTCAGGGTATAGAGAGTTGGATCTCGAGCTTGTTTTTATTGAGGAAAAATTCTCTCGCACACCCAAGAAACCATCCATGGCAGGTGAAAATAAATACAATGGGACTAAATATCCTTTCAAAATGTTGCTCAAGGAATATCTTGAGAGACAGAGGAACAAGATGATGGACAACTTTGCACAAATCTTTTGATGACCGCCAACAAGAGACACATCCACCTCAAGCAGAGGCGCCTCCCTCTTAAGGTACAAATAAATTTTGATATTCCTATATTTGAAGGTCAAATAGATGTCGATGTCGTAGATAAATGGTTAAACCTTCTAGAAGGATATTTTTCTATCCACAACTTTTTCGATAGAGAAAAGATTACATTTGCACTCCTCAAGGCCACCCCCCATGTCAAAGATTGGTGGGAGACTTTTTGTGAGAAAAAGGAAATAGAGGGATCCACATTATTTGCAGTTGCACCCACTTGGAGTTCCTTTAGAGGTTTTATTAAGGAACAATACTTCCATGTTGGAAATTATGAGGAATTGTATACAAGATGGAGCACACTACGGTAGGAAAGAGACCAAATAGTGCCATAGTTCACTAATGTCTTCCATACCTTGCACACCAAGATGGGTATCAAATATTATGAGTGACATATGATGCTCAAGTACCACAATGGTCTGCAAAGATACATCCATAAAAAATGTATTTTTTGGACATCTCATCCTTAGGCGCGATCTATCGATATGTTGTCAAAATCGAGCAGAAGTTGAAACAAAATATGCAACAGTTTGGGTTTGGAAACCCCTCAAAACATAAGCAGGGCAAGGGCAACCCCTAATCGGAGAAAAAAGGATAGAGCAAATACGAGAAACCTTAGGAAAACCATTCCAAGCTGCAATCAAAGAAGAACAATGGGAAGAAAAAGAAAGATACCAGGAGGTGGTGCAACTTCCATAAGAGCCCCTGGAATAACATTATTCATTTCCACTCAAAATAGTAATTGGTGGTTGAGGTAAAAGCCTATGAATCAAATTCAGGTTCTGAATCTGAGTCAGAACTAGAAAAGGGGAGATAGATCATTGACACAGAACCTAGTGCCATCGTTGCTACCACCAAGATCCATCCTGGTGAACCTGATGAGTCAGAGGAACGAAAGCACCTCTTTCATTCACAGACATGGGTAAAAGGCACTACACTACACTTCATCGCTGATAGCAGTAGCTAGAAGAACCTCATCTCAATAGAGGTTGTCAAGCGACTAGACCTACTGACAATGCTGCACTTGCATCCCTACACCATCGGATGGCTCCATCAAGGAAGCGATCTTCGCGTAAGCCAACAATGTCTCTTGTTGTATTTCATCAATCCATTCAAAGATGAGGTATTCTATGATGTTGCTCCCCTTGAAGTTTGTGATGTTATTTTGGGAAAAAATTATTTATGGAAAGGTCATGTTGTATATAAGTCTAGGCCTCGTAGTTTTATTATTACTTTGAACAAGAAATTGTATAGGATACCCAAGGTAGTCCCACCTAGTGTTATTTCCTTGATCTCTGCCAAGTAATGTAGGAAGGTCATTTCTCAGACCATGAAGTTTGTCTTCTTCGTGATTTTCTCTCAGAGTGAGCAAAAGGTTGCAGCCACATTCATGGCCTCTGCGGCCAACCTCTCCATGCAGTAGAAGCAAGTGGATAAGGTCGCGAAAGAATACAAAGTAATATTATCATCACCTATAGGGGTACCTCTGCACTATCAAGTCAAGCATCCCATCGATATGACCCTTGACACACTGCTACCCAATGGGCCAGTCTATCACCTCTCTCTACTAGAAAATGAGGAGATCAAGTGTTAGATCCAAGAACATCTTCACAAGGGCACATCTGACCCAGCTCATCACCTTGTGGAAGCCCAATCATGCTGGTGTAGAATAAAGACGAGACTTGGCGACTCTAGATTGATTGTCGAGCCCTAAATAAAATCACAGTCAGGAACCGGTACCTGATTCCCCGAATCGATGATCTCCTTGATCAGCTCAAGGGGGGAAAATACTTTAGTAATATTGATCTGAAGTATGGCTACCATCAGGTCCCAATATAATTGACAGATGTATGGAAAACTGCCTTCAAGTCAAAATAATCTCTTTTTGAATGGCTGGTCATGCCCTTTGGTTTGAAAAATGCCCCAACAAATTTCATGAGGATGATGGACGATATCTTGCAGCCTTTCACTAATTATTTTGTGGTGGTGTATCTGGATGACATCCTTATCTAGAACAATAATTGGGAAGAACACTTGCAACATATTCAATAGGTTATGCACACTGTACGACAACACAAGCTAGATGCCAACTTGGAAAAATGATCCTTCGGCATGGGTAGGGTCCAGTACGTAGGCTACATTGTTGATGTGCATGGTGTGCATATTGATCCAGCCAAGATCCAAGTCCTTTGTGACTAGCTAGCCCCAACCACGCTCACTAAGCTTCAGAGCTTCTTATTCCTTGCCAATTTCTATCGAAGGTTCATGTTGGGATTCTCCCATATTACATGGGCTCTCATCCAAATAACCAGAGGTGGTTGTAAGGTAAAATTTGAGTGGGGATTGTCCCAACAGAAAGAATTTGATGATCTGAACCAACACTTGTGATCCTCCCTAGTTCTTTCATTACATAACCTGCAACAACCCTTTGAGATCGAGACAAATTATTTAGACTATGCTGTGGGCATATTCATCACTCAGCATGGCCACCACGTGCCCTATCATAGTGAGACACTATCATGTGTCATCCGTAAGTACCCTACTTATGACAAATAAATGTACTCCATTGTGCAAGCCTTCCACAAGTGGAGGCATTACATTCTCGGAAAGGAGACATTCATCCACACTGATCATAAGCCGCTACAGTTCATGCAGACACAAGGAAAATTGCAGAATGACTGCCATCAAAAGTGGTCCACATATTTGCAGCAGTTCCACCTCAAAATCAAGTATAAAACAGGAGGTACCAACTGAGTCATCGATTTCCTCAGTCGACCTCCAGTCATGACACTCACCACAATGCTCGATTCTTATGGCCACGAGACCTCTGGATGGCCCCACCTCTATGATACGGATCCTGAATTTTTCAACACCTACTAGATGTTGGGCGCAAACACACCTACCACCAATTTCCATCTTCAGGATGGGCTACTATGCCATCTAGGCCATCTATGTGTTCCATCAAGCGAGTGAGCAAAGATGATTTGGGAATCCCACTACAGTTGTGTGGTAGGACACTTTGTCGTGGAAAATACAGTGGCAGTGTTGCAACGACATTTCTACTGGCTAAAACTTCAATAGGATGTCAAGAATTATATACGGTCCTGCACTTCTTGCGCTATTTCCAAACCGTCCATTAAGAAACAAGGCATGTACACTCCTCTGCCTACTCTTGAAAGGCCCTGGGAATCCATCTCAATGGACTACATGTCAGGCCTTCCATCCACCAAGCGGGGAAATGACTGTTTTTTTATGGTTGTTGATCGCTTTTCCAAGATGGCGATTCTGGCCAATTGCAATAAGAGCATCATAGCAGAGGCCATTGCCAAGATCTTCTTTGATTGAGTGTGGGTACACTTTGGGGTCCCACAAACCATTATATTATATTGGGACAGTTGGTTCTGGACACATTATGGTCGAGCCTCTGGTCACTGCTGGACACCAAGCTCACCAAGTCCATTGCCTTACACCCCCAGATGGATGGTCAAACTAATGTCATCAACCGTATGATCGTGCACATTCTGCGCATGTACAATGCCAAGCACCCTCACACCTAGGATGAGAGTCTTCCCCATGTTCAAAAAAACTACAACAGAGACATACATAGTCAACCGACCACAACCCCTTTCAGGTGGGATTGGCATTTCAACCATTAGGTCCCATTGATATTGTACTGCCCCTTGCGACCACCTAAGCAGACTCATCACAAGCTCCAACTGGAGTTGACAAAGCCACCCAGTTCACTGAGTGGATCCAACACAATCGCCAATAGGTTTAGGATATTTTACAGAAGTCATATGCCAAGTACAAGCAACGCCATGATTAATACCAGGTGCCACACCAGTTTCAGGTGGGCGACAAAGTTTGGTTGCACTTTTAGAAAGAACAACTTACAAGGCCTCATCAAAAGCTTAATCCACTTCGTTATGGACCCTACACCATCACCAAGGTTGTGGGTGATAATCGTTTTGAGCTCAACCTTCCCCCATTCCTTCGCTTGCACCCAATATTCAATGTGGACCTCCTTTGACCTTATTTTCCACCATTATTGGAAACCTCGGAGATAACAAAATAGTTGATGTAATACCCCTGTTTCCCCCAGTTTGTAAATATAAATATAACTTCCCAAGAGGCTATGGTGGACTAAATGTGTGTGAATGTTTCATTTGATGAACCTTTGTATAAAAGGGTCAATGTATGAATTTTTTGTTATTAATAGAATTTGAATTTGAATATGTGTTGCACAATTCTTGAAAGGGGGAAAGTTTGCTAAGATAGACCATGGATGTTATGAGAGAGACGGTGAATGGAAACCAAGAATGGTTGATATGACCCTCACCAGACCAGTACCTACTTGGTGTAATTTCTCAACGATCCTCTGACCCATAAATGAATTACCAGTCAGGTTGGTAGTTGGAAGGTTATCCTCAAGAGTTAATGAGGAGATGGGGTAGGGTACCCATCGGTAAGGCTTCCAGGCCTGACCATGAATTTGGATTCGAACCCACGCAAACTTGTTGAATAAGGTAAGGAATGAGGTAATTTAGGCAGAGACAGATTTGCAAGAGATCAGAATAGAAAAAAAACACTCTCCTAGGAAGGGCAATGAATATACTTAGCTTCTGAAGTAGAGAGAAAATCTCAGAAGAAATCTTGTTTTGTCTATAAGAATTTTGAGGCAAGGTTTCGCTACAAGCTGATAAATTAGGCTAACAAGTGACTGAGGAAGTACTCATGCATACCTCCTTCCTTGGAACAGAGAAAAAAAATTTCCCAGTTTATGTGGGAGAAGGAGAGTAACCTTTGTCCCTGACTGTTGTGGAGCAAAGAGAAAGAATCGCTCTCAGAGCATCATGGTCTAGCTGGGGGGTGGCCAACGATAAATCCAAAATGAGTGGTTGTACCTGTGGTTGGGAGGAAACAAGCACCCCTTTCAGCAGTTTCTTCACATTTTCCATTTCTGATAAGTATTTTCATACTCTATGTATTATATTGAATGTGATGGTGAAATTTTTGTTTTTATGATTCAGTATTTCAGTATTTGAACAATTATTAGGAAAGCTCTGTGATTTCTGTAAATTGCTATATTTCATGGCTTTCAATTTATCTAAGTTTTTTGCTAGATAGTTATGGAATGGGAATCCGCAGGAGGGTCAGGGTAGGATCGACTAAAATGTCTAATTCCTACCAATCCCTTGAAGTTTACCTTAGCGGGGATGTCAAAGTTCAAGATCCGATGGGAGAAGGGTGTTTTTCCCTTAGACTATTCACCCATCTGACTGAGAGCTCATGCCCATGTCCTTAAACCCTTTTTCTGCTAAAGGATTAGCGCTTAGCCCCTAGAATTTCCAAAGTATCCATGTGACTAGGGCCTAGGAACCCTGCGTTAGCCTGAAAGGAGCTATCCATTTCGTCTTCAGGACTTGTGACTCCACAATCCTTGAAATTAGTCGAAGGTCGAAGTCGCGAATCGATGAGGACTGTCAATTTGGGGATCAAGTATGGATCGCTTTCAGCCGTTAGATCAGACATAGGAAGGGAGGCATTAAGCACTTCGACGAAGTATTACTTCGAGAGCTTTGGAATGGTCTAGTGCTGAAACTCCTGAATGCCGGAGTCACAGAGTTAGTCTAGACCATTGAACTAGGGGGACGCGTGTACAAAAATCAACAGTTATTCGAGAATCCGGGCATTCGGTGATGTAGAAAAGCGCAGGTTTTCCTCGAAGCTCTGCGATCTAGAGTAAATCCTGGACGTAGACGCTAGGCACATGTGGTGACATATCCGACGTGGTTCAGACGGAAAGCTGGGAGACACGCTCATTGAACTCATGAATGTCAAATTGTAGAAGTAACGTGGGTCATCGATCCTTGGATCCTTTGGGATCCTTCCGAGACATCGATCTAAGGGACCCACCTTTGACTACCCGACTAATTGGGAATGCATCATGGAGCAACACGTGGCCCCTACTCGTTCCCCGTTAAGTTTCGACCATTGAACTAGGACCGTTGGATGAGGGGGTATGTGGCAAGCGATCTCATAGTCCAGAGATTCCGTACTCCAGAGGAAACCAACCAAGAGTTTATGAAGTATGAGCTCGCTGAAGTCGCAAGTGTTGAAGTGGATCTCGATCATTGGTCGAAAAGGACACATGGCGCAAGATCCCGTAGTCTGAATACTTAACTCTTTGGGGGATTTACGTCTAGAGAAATCGGTAAGCCCTGAATCCCAGAGCTGCGAAGTAATGAGGACCATGGATCTACGGATCTATGTGGATAAATCTTAGTCATGCAATGGGGGTGACGTGGCCCACTAATGTCATCCTAGGTGATGTGGACCCGCAACCAAGGTGCCACATGTCACCCACATTTGGTCAATTCACCCATCCATTGTGCCTACTGGAGGAGGAAAGGTGTCACCCCTCCTAAGGAGGACACGTGTCACCACTTGAACCTTGTCACATGTCAATTGTTGAATCGTACCCGCCTGGCCAACAGGGATGGTGACGTGTCCAAGACTCCAGAAGTCTGGACAGTTTCAGGGTTTCGGAAGATTCGAACGTAGTATGATAAATAATGATTCAATGAGAATCGTTGAATGTCGAATGTCGAAGGTCTAGTGGCACGTGGCGAGATTACAGGACTTCGAGGATTAGGATACAGGCATGTTTGATGTCAAACGTCAAAGTCCCGTTTTTAACCGTAGATCTCGACGAAGGATGTGAACCATTGATCCCCTCTGTTGTTCGGTGATCTGAGGATTTTGACGACATCGTTGGAACTCTCGAAGGCTGGGAACTCTCGAAGTGTCGAAACCTTTGCTAATGCATAATCTTAACTCCCGGTTTTCATCCCGAGGTCACAAGGAAGACCCCGATAGCTAGTTCAAGTGCACAGTGAGAGATGTGAGTTTCGGGGAAGCTGTTTAAGAGGGTTTTTCTTAAGTAAGGGACCAGAAATGAACCAAAGAAAACGAAAAAACGAAAAAAATTGATGCCTCATCCCTAGAAAGGATATTTAGGGGTTGGTTGTGTTACAAATTGGTATCAGAGCATGGCAACAACACTTGGCCTGCTTGGGCTCATGCACAAGTTGCATAAAATATTATTAGAGAACTTATTGGGTAACTCCCTACCTTACCCCCCTTCTATAAGAAACTTGTATGAACCTCTACTAAAGAGAGGAATGACACCTTCTATTGTTGATAGATGTTTTGGAAGTCTGCACTGTAGGTTGATAATGTTTCCAAATTAATTGAGTTCACCTTGTAATGATATGTGTTGTTCATGAATTGGTAGATTAGTAACTAACATAAAATGTTTTATCTTCACTCAAGTAGTCAGTGAACAAGAGGAGAATTACAACGTAAAGGATGGTGACACATCATGAGTTGGGGGAGATCTCCCACAATAGAGAGGAAGAATCCGATGAAAGGAGTGTGGTGGGAACCCCTCCAAATTTGGTTGAAACTGTAAGAAGCCTCATGGAAGAATTACAAAGTTATAAAGCTGACAATGAAAGGTCGATCAAGGAGCAGGAAAAAAAGACAGAAATTAATGCAGTCCTACTGCAAAGTCTATCAGATATACAAAGGAAATTGCAACATGGTTCAACTTCCAGTCATGTGGACAAGAATCATACTAAGAAAACTCCAATTCCACTTGAGATACATAAGCATGGTCCTGAAAGTGACCACACCAGGAGGAGCACCTCAAAGAAGGACCAACATGGAGCCAAGAGACATTCAATGGAATATTCCTCAGGTGAGGACACTAACAACTCCAATGAATCTTCTAGTGGTAAAACTAGTTCCCATTCTCATACAAGAGGAAAGAAGAGGAAACATTCCAAGAGTCATGACCATGAAGAATTCAAGAAATCCAAACCACCCACCTTTGATGGAGAGATTAAGAAGGGGGAATAAGTAGAAGTTTGGCTACTCGGCGTGAAAAAATACTTCAGAGTCCATGACTACTTTGAAAAATTAAAGGCTCAGATAAACATTTTCAACCTAAATGGGAAGGCTTCCATTTGGTGGGAGGATCTTAGGAATTTGAAAGGAGTCCAGGAGAAGGATTTGTCATGGAAACAACTTGAGAAATACTTCAAGAAGAATTAGCTGCCAAAAAATTACTTTGATGGGAAGAACAAGGAGTTCTATGAACTCAAGATGGGACAACTCACCATAGATGAGTATGTCAACAAATTTCTCGAGCTGATGAGATAGGTGTCCTACATCAAATATGAAAAGGTAAAAATTCAACGATTCATTAGTGGCTTACCTTAGTCCTACTGGGACAAAATTGAATTTGATAAGCCAAAGACCTTAGAAGATACTGTTCAAAAATCAAGGTATTTATATGAGAAATTCAAGAGTAAGACAAAACCCCATGAATATTGGAAGAAGAAAGACAATTCAATATTCAAGAAGAAAGGGTTTAAACCCTTGAAATTTAAGAACTCTGGTAAGATCTCTAGGATGAACCTTCCTACCAGAAGTGTGTATCAACAAAATTTTCCATCCCAGAGTGAGAATAAACCATTCAGAGCAACTCTAAGTAGGACCGATAACACATAGAGAGAAACCTTGAAATGTTGGGGTTGTGGAGAGAAACATATGTTGAGGGATTGTCCTCATAGGCAACAGAATGCTGGGAGGGTCTACAACATCCAAGAGGCCACCACAGTCAATGATGTGGCTAGGATCCTGCCACAAATTTATGTATCCTTGGATAATAGACAAGCAGACCACCAATTTTTTGTGGTGGAGATGGAAGGTATTCTTGCCAACCATCCCGTTTCCATTTTAATTAACTCCGGTTCTATTTTGAGTTACATTTCCCCTCAAACTGTTGAGAAATGTAAATTGCATCAAGTTAAACAAGTTAAATAATGGCTGGTACAACTAGCCAATGGAACCAAAATAAAAGTAACATAGGTCATACCATCATGCCAATTTTTCACGAGTGGGTTGCCCACCCAAGCAAAACTAAACATACTTCCTCTAGGATCTTATGACCTGTTGATTGGCGTGGACTGGTTGGCTTCTCACAAAACCAAGTTGGACTGTTACAGTAAAACTTTGGAGTGTAAAAATGAAGAAGAAAGGAGGGTAACCCTACAAGGGTTTCAAAATCCCGTCTCAGTGATACAAATATCAACCCTCCAAGTGAAGAAGTATTGCAGAAAGGGTTGTACCTTGTATGCAATACAAGTACTGAACTCTGTTGAGAATGACAAATCCAGCCTAGAGAACCATCCCATATTAAGAGAATATAAATATGTATTTCCATAAGAGGTATCAGGTCTACCTCCAAGAAGGGATATTGATTTTTCAATAGAACTGGTACCAGGAGTAGTACCAATGTCTAGAACACCCTATAGAATGAGTACACCAGAGATATTTGAGCTCAAACTCCAGCTGAAGGAGATGTGGGACAAAGGCTACATATGGCCTAGTGTGTCTCCATGGGGAGAACCAACCTTGTTTGTGAAAAATAAAGATGGCACACTCATACTGTGCATAGATTATAGGCAACTCAATAAGATGACCATCAAGAATAAGTATCCCTTTCCAAGGAGTGATGACTTATTTGACCAATTAAGGGGTGCTACAATCTTCTCCAATATTGACTTGAGGTATGGATACCATCAGGTCTGAATCAAAGATGAAGAAATCCACAAGACAACCTTTAGGACAAGGTATGGTCACTATGAATTTGTGGTGGTGCCATTTGGGCTTACCAATGCACCAACCACTTTTATGTGCTTAATGAATAGCGTATTCATAAATTTCTTGGATATATTTATGTTAGTCTTCATTGATGATATAATAATATATTCCAAGGATAGGGAGGAGCATGAAGAACATCTCAAGCTTGTACTTAAAATACTAAGAGAACATCAGCTCTATGCTAAGCTCATTATGCGTGACTTCTTCCAGAAATAAGTCCACTACTTAAGCCATCTTATTTTTGAGGAAGGAGTGGCAGTTGACCCTGAAAAGATTAAATCCATCATGGATTGGCGTACCCCAAAGGATGTATCTAATATCAGATCCTTTATGGGCCTATAAGGATACTATAGGAGGTTCATAAAAGGATTCTCCAAGATTGGTTGCCCAATCACCTCCCTTCAGAAAAAGGGGGTTAAATGCATTTGGACATCAAAATGTGAGGAAATATCCCAAGAGATGAAATACCTTCTAACCAATGTGCATGTACTAAATATTGCATATCCAAACAAAGACTTCCTTGTGTGTACAGATGCCTGCAAGGAAGGGCTCAGAGGATTCCTTATGCAAGAAGGACATGTGATTTTCTACAAGTCCAGAAAATTGAATGAGCATGAAGTCAATTATGTGATCCATGATACAGAATTGGCTACCATAGTGCATGCTTTAAATATGTGGAGGCATTACCTCCTAGGTAGGAGATTTGTACTTATGACAAACCATAGTGGATTGAGGTATTTGTTTGACCAACCAAAACTCAATGTGAGACAAGTTAGGTGGGTGGCTCTCCTTAGTGAGTTTGATTTTGAAATCAAACACATCAAAGGAAAGGAGAATAGGGTGGTTGTTTCCATTAGTAGAAGTATGAAAGTACTTCACTTGGCAGCTTTAAGCGCCAGTGAATCAGAAATCAAAGAGAGGGTCAAAGTTGCACAAGAAACAAATGCATTTTTCAAGACCGTGACATCATACCTAAAGAAAGAGCCCATAGGGCTGAAGTATGAAGGTTATGAGATGCTTAATGATGACGTGGTGACTTACAAGGGAAGATTGTACATTCCAAATTGTGATGACTTGAAGAGGTTCATAATGGATGAACTACACAAAATACCATATAATAGTCATCCTGGTTATCATAAAATGATCACGGCCACTAGGAAACTATTCTATTGGCCCAGAATGAAAAAGGACATAGATGATTACTTAGCTAAGTGTTTGGAATGTCAACAATTCAAGGGAGAGCACCGACACCCGATAGGACTATTTCATCCCCTACCAATTACTGAATGGAAACGGGAAATCATCTCCATCGATTTCATCACATGATTATCAAGATCAACCAAATTGAACGATGCCATTGTGGTAGTTGTGGAAAAACTGAGAAAAGATGCTCACTTCATACCTATCAAGTCAACTTGCAAGGAAATAGATATTGCGAGCATATTCATGAAAGAGATATTCAAATTGCATGGCATGCCTAAGGAAATTATATTCGACAAAGATACAAAGTTTACTTCAAACTTTTGGAAATCCTTGTTTGCTAGTTTTGAAACAAAATTTCTTTTTAGTACAACCTATCATCCTCAAACCGATGGGAAGATAGAGAGGGTAAACCAAGTATTAGAATACATGCTGAGGATGCATGTAATGCATCAACTAAATAACTGGGAGGACTACCTACCACTGATAGAATTTTCTTACAACAATGGCTATCAAGAGCCATTGAAAATGATCCCTTTTGAAGCCCTCTATAGAAGGCAATGCAACATTCTGATCGGCTGGAACAATCCAGTAGACATAGTTACAATCGAGGCAGATATGCTAAAGGAAATGGAACAACAAGTGATTCAGATCAGGCAAAATATGAAGATAGCCCAGGATAGGAAAAAGAGCTATGCAAAATTGAAAAGGAATCCTAGAGATTTCAAAGCAGGAGATCATGTGTATCTCCGATTTAGACCCAAGAGAATCCCCTTGAGTATGGGAGCTTGTGCCAAGCTAGCACCTCGGTATTGTGGAACCTTTGAATTTTTGGATAGAGTGGGACCAGTAGCCTATCGGCTAGCACTTCCTCCCACAGTGAAGGAACATAATGTTTTCCATGTATAATTATTAAAGAAGTATGTACATGATTCTAATCATATTATGATTGGTCTGTGATTTAGGTGGAACTCGAGGGAGAATTCCTTCCAGAACCCCAATGCATAATAGACAGGAAGGAAACCACACTCAGGAACATAACCATTACACAGGTCAAGGTGCAGTGGAAACACTTTGGCCCAAATGAGGCTACATGGGAAATGGAGGATACCATGAGGTAGACATATCCATTTTTGTTTACTTCTATACATACATAACACATTAGCAGATAGAACATAGAGGACAATGTTCCTTGAAGGGGGAGGGGATTGTAATACCATTGTTTCTCCCAGTTTGTAAATATAGCTATAACTAGACAAGAGACTATGGTGGACTAAAGATGTGTGAATGTTTGATTTGATGAACCTTTGTATAAAAGGGTCAATGTATGAATTTTTTGTTATTAATAGAATTTGAATTTGAATATGTGTTGCACAACTGCTGAAAGGGGAAAAGTTTGCCAAGATAGAACATGGATGATATGAGAGAGATGGTAAAGGTAAACCAAGAATGGTTGAGATGACCCTCACCAAACCAGTACCTACTTGGTGTAATTTATCAACAGTCCTTTGACCCATAAATGAATTACCATTCAGGCTGGTAGTTGGAAGGCCATCCTCAAGAGTTAATGAGGAGATGGGGAAGGGTACCCATTGGTAAGGCTTCCAGGCCTGACCAAGAATTAGGATTCATACCCACGCAACCTTGCTGAGGAAGGCAAGGAATGAGGTAATTCGGGCAAAGACGGATCTGCGAGATAACAAAATTGAAAAAAAACACTTTCCCGAGAAGGGCAATGAATATACTTCGCTTTTGAAGTAGAGAGAAAAGATTAGAAGAAATATTTTTTTGGTTGTAATAAGCCTGAGGCATGGTTTCACTACAAGCTGATAAATAAGGCCGATGAGTGACTGAGGAAGTACTCGTGCATACCTCCTTTCTTGGAGTAGAGAAAACCAATTTCCCAGCTTTTGTGGGAGAAGGAGAGTAACCTTCGTCCATGAATGTTGTGGAGAAAAGAGAAATAATCTCTCTCAGAGCATCATGGTCTAGCTCGGGGGTGGCCAACGATAAATCCAACAGGAGTATGTGTGTCTATATTTGGGAGGAAATAAGAACCCCTTTCAACAATTGCTTCACATTTTTTCATTTTGATAAGTATTTTCATACTCTGTGTATTATATTGAATGTGATGGTGAAATGTTTTTATTTATGATTCAGTCTTTCAATATTTGAACAATCATTAGGAAAGCTTTGTGATTTCTATAAACTATTATATTTCATGGCTTTCAATTTATCTCAATTTTGTTGCTAGATAGTTATGGAATGGGAATCTGCAAGAGGGTCAGGGTGGGATCAAATAAAATGTCTAAGTCCTACCAATCCCTTAAAGTTTACCTTAGCAGGAATGTCAAAGTTCAAGATCCAGTGGGAGAAGGGCATTTTTCCCTTAGACTATTCACCCATATGATCGAGGGCTCACGCCCATATCCTTAAACCCTTTTTCTGCTAAAGGATTAGTGCTTAACCCCTATAATTTCTAAAGTATCCATGTGACCAGGACCTAGGAACCTTGCTCTAGCCCGAAAGGAGCTAGCCATTTCAACTTCGGGACTTGTGACTCCACAATCCTCGAAATTAGCCGAAGGCCGAAGTAGAGAATCAATGAGGACTTTCAATCTGGGGATCGAGTATGGATCACTCTCAACCGATAGATCAGACATAAGAAGGGAGGTGTTAAGTGCTTCGATGAAGTCTTACCTTGGGAGATTTGGAATCGTCTAGTGTTGAAACTCCTGAATGCCAGAGTCACAGAGTTAGTCTGGACCATTGAACTGGAGGGAAACGTGTCCACAGATCAACAATTATTCGGGAATCTGGGCATTTGATGATGTAGAAACGCGTGGGTTTTCCCCAAAGGTCTATGAGCCATAAATGCTAAGCGCATGCGGCGACAGATCCGACATGCTCTGGAGGGAAAGTTGGGAGACACAATCACTGAAATCCAAAATGTCGAATTGTCAAAGTAACGTGCATCGCTGATCCTTGGATCATTTGGGATCCTTTCGAGCCATCGATCTAAGGGACCCACCTTTGACTACCCGACTAATCGGGAACGTGTCGTGGAGCAACACATGGCCCCTACTCATTCCCCGTCAAGTGTCGACTATTGAACTAAGACTGTTGGATGAGGGGGTATGTGGCAAGAGATCCTATAGTTTGTAGATTTCGTACTCTAGAGGAAACTGACCAAGAGTTTACGAAGTATGAACTCATCAAAGTCGTGAGTGTCGAAGTGGATCTCGACTGTTGGTCGAAAATGACACGTGGCACAAGATCCCATAGTCCAGAGACTTAGGTGATCAGGGGATTTATGTCAAGAGGAGTCAGTAATCCTAGAGCTGCGAAGTAATGAGGATCGTGGATCTACGAATCCACATGGATAAATCCTAGTCGTGCTATGGGGGTGACATGTCCCACTGACATCCTCTCGGGTGATGTGGACCCGCAACCAAGGTGCCACGTGTGACCCAGATTTGGTTGATTCACCCATCCCTTGTGCCTACTGGAGTAGGAAACATGTCATCCCCCCAAAGGAGGACATGTGTCATCGCTTGATCCTTGTTACGTGTCAACTAGATAATTGTACCCACCTGGCCAACATGGTTGGTGACGTGTTCGGGACTCTGGAAGTCTGGATAGTTTTAGGGTTTCAGAAGATTCAAACATAGTATGATAAAGAATGATTCAACGAGAATCGTCGAGTGCTGAACGTCGAAGGGCTAGGGGCACATGGCGATATTATGGGACTTCGGGGATTAGGATATAGGCATGTTCGATGCCAAACGTTGAAGTCCCATTTTCAACCGTAGATCTCGATAGAGGATGTGAGTCGTTGATCCCCTTCGTTGTTTGGTGATATGAGGATTTTGAAAACACTGTTGGAACTTTCAAAGTCTGAGAACTCTCGAAGTGTCGAAACCTTTGCTAACATAGACTCTTAGCTCTTGGTTTTCAGCTCGAGGTCATGAGGAAGACCTCGCTAGTTGGTTCAAGTGCATAGTGAGAGATGTGATTTTCGGGGAAGATGTTTAAGAGGGTTTTTCTTAAGTGAGGTACCAGAAATGAACGAGGGAAAACAAAAAATAAAATAAAAATTGATGCCCCATCCCTAGAAAGGCTATTTATGGGTTGGGTGTGTTACAGTTGACACCAACAGAGCTCAACCCCGACTGCATGGAAAAATCATCCACTAATCATATCGTGGACACACCTGTCAAGGGCACTAGCCAACAAAGGATCCAACTTTATTCGGGTTGTCAAAGCAGGGCAACTCCTACACCAAGGAAAGTGGCTCACCCGGGGCCAAATTCAACAAAAATTTCCTCATCTAATGGGGTCACTCAACACAACGGAGACAATTTATTCCTAAGGGGGGAGGATTGATCCAGGAGGATATCGGTGGCCACCCACCTTGTCCAAGTGGCTCAAAACAATTTTTTGGCAACTTACTATTTTTAGTAGTTTTTCGGTTCTTGAACTTCTGGGGCATTTTGAGGGCCTAAATGATGTTTTTTTCACAATTGAGCATCTAAATCTTAGAGAAAGACTCTGAATGAGCCCCCCTAAATGAATCTACTCGCCAATACCTTTCCAATGAGCTATCGTGCGTGCTAAATGGAGATCGTATGCAAAAGTCATGACCTCGGGAAGTTGATGTACTAACTTACCCCAACGGGGCCCACATGACTTTTGGTGCTTCATCTCCCAGGGTTAGGCTTTTGGATGTCTAGGGTTTTGGAATTCATGTTTATTGTAAAAATCCCTTCAGATCCTAATTGTACTAATCTTCCTGCGAATGAGCGTAGCTGTCACATCTCTTCTCAGAGATAAGCTTCCACCATTCTAGCAAGCTTGTTTTCAGTTTGTATTTCACAGTTTTCAACATATTTCTTATTTAATAGAAACCAAGTTTTAATGTATCTCTATTGTTGTTCACAGTGTCTCTATGTTAATATTGTAAATATGTGGTTTCATTTCTTTCCGCTCATAAATCTGTATCATATTTAATAGGGTAGACTTGGGACTTAATGAGGTTTAAGCACCTCCCACTTAGTTATTGGTGGATTACCCTTTGGCCTAAGTATCTTCATGTGGATTTTCCATGAGGTTAGTGCACGACCCTCTAATTTTAGCAAGGCAAATGAAATCTTTTGTTCTTCTTCTATATTATGGACAATGAAAGAAACTTCTAACTTTTCCAACCAATGATTCAACTTAACATCATCAATATCACCTTGATAGGGTTTTATGTCCACTTTCACTTCCATTTTAATTAGAGATTGTGACGTGATGACACTGGAACTTGGTTTCTCTTTCTCCAGCTCTTTTTTCGACTCCTTTTTTGGGTCTTCATTATCTCTTGATTTGTCGTTCGATTCAATTTCTAAGTTAAATCAACCCACCTCCTCGAAAGGTCCAAACTTGTTCG
This sequence comes from Picea engelmannii, assembly GCA_009831015.1. Taxonomy (NCBI): domain Eukaryota; kingdom Viridiplantae; phylum Streptophyta; class Pinopsida; order Pinales; family Pinaceae; genus Picea; species Picea engelmannii. The sequence continues at coordinate 1,545,116 of ML777564.1, read as the reverse complement.
CTAGAGCCACCATGAGGAGAACCATCTTGCAAGAGACATCAATGAAGTTTTATTCTAGCTTCACAAATCTCTCTTCTGCCTCATCCTTAGGGTTTTTATGATTGTACTCATTCACCAAGGCTAAGGTCCAACAACTTCCTTTTTAATCCAACTTCTAGATCTTGTAACTTCCCACAAAACCCCAAGGAAACTACTCTGATATCAATATTATCTATAAACTTCTATGGTTATTCCACTGGAGCAGTTCGTCACAACAAATCTCACAATATTATGAAATATATTTATTATTCATTTTATTACCTTAGACCTCAGATTTATTATTTTCATCTTAGTGCTAAAATATATGTAAATAACTAAAACTGGAATGAAAAGAACAAACAAATGAACACAAGATGTGACATGGGAAACCCAATACTAGAGAAAACCTAGCTATAAGGTGAGGCCTATGCTCTACTCTCATTTTCTCAATTATGAAATGTGAGTACAAAGAAAGGGGCACTCACCATGGATTTTCCATGGGCACTATGGCATGAATGGTTGCTACTGAATCACCTACCTCCTTTGTTATACTTCAATATCCCACTCTATAGTGAGATGCTTTTCTCAACTATGAAACAATAACAATATTAAAAGAATGGAACCCCTTTCTCTACCTAACATCCCATTATTTAACATAGCCTAATAGTCGTCTAGGGTTAGGGTTTTTGCATGCTTCAACCCTCAATTATTGCTAGTGTTTTGAACCCTGTAGAATAATTTTGAAAGTCCACACATGACTAGCCCCATAAGTGTGAGAAATGGGGGCTAACATGACAACCACTTGGTACCATGTTGGTCAATGTGGTAGGTCAACTTACAAGAGGCATAACTTCCACATATGAACTCTAATTCAGACGATTTTACATAGATAGAAAAATTTCAGTGTGTAGAACAACATTGAAGGGTTGGGAGCTATACTTGCAAAGTTTTGACCCCAAAAAGTGTCGTTTGATGCCTCAAATTGGCTATGGAAGGTTTCAAACCCCAAATCACCAAACTGGATCATGTACTTAAAATGGACCAAACAAGCCAATTCCTTCAATTTTCCACCTCAAAAATACCAAAATAGATAACAATTTATATAATAATCCATTTTGGATCAATCACACATTACATACAAATTCTAAAATTAATTTCCCAATAATTAAGTTATAATTGAAATATTGATGGTTTAACATGCAAATTGATGAGTAGTCAACTATACTTTGATTAGAAATTGATTTCTATTGAAGGGAATAATAATTATTGGAATTGAAAGTATTTATGATTTGATAAAATGTTTCCATTCATTATATATAGACATATGTAATGGGTTTTTGGAATTTTAGGAAAATAAATGGTTTACAAACAACATTAGTTATGAGTAGTTAAGGACAACTTAGAAAGGGGAATGTCAAAGGAGATTGAGATGGACATGTAGGATGAGGTAAGCCGTTTGTGTTAATCTTTTTTTAGCATTATAAGGATAAGGATTATAGATTCATGACTGAAATAAGTGCCTAAATTGAAATTAGTGATCTCATGGTTCTCTTCATGTAACCAGCTCAAACTCTAATTATATGAATGAATGTTACTAGTGTTACATTAATTTCATGCTTATTGGATGCATCTACATCTACTTGCTCATTTAAAAAAAAAACATAATGTGCTAACCCCAAGTTCTAAGAATATGAGAAGTGCATGCATGTGTGTCCTGCTCTATGGATGATGCAACTTGGAACCTCCAAGCATCCATCTCAATGTTATCAACGGATGTACCTCATCAATGGTTTTACCTTTGAGATCGTAGAAGAATCTCACATTTCATCCATCTCTCACAGTTTCAAAATCATGTTGACAGTGAAGCGAGAGCCGAGGATATCACAGTATTAAGGAAAGTAGGAAGTGGCCTCATATCCCTGGTCCCATCTATCATCGTTGTTGGGTTTAACCCAGTGAAAGGAGGCGAGGCCGTCGACGGGGCAAACATAATCTGCAATGCCTTCGATATGCCTTGATGGTGCAACGGTGCCATTATTGTTTCATTGCCAGGCGTGGGTCACCTTCTGGTATATAAGGATTTCATCGTTGCTCGTGTAGACAACGACCCCATATATGCTTTCACCATACATAGTGATACTTTGCATATCCTTCATGTCGGCAGAGGGTCATTGGTAGAAGGGTTGTTCAGAGAAAATGGGAGGCAACGCCCATTATCTGTCGGGCATCATCCCTCCTTATCTCGTTGTCAAATCTCACGACGTTGTCGCTCCCTTCGACGGCAATGACCAAGAGCCCTCAAGTCCTTATGTCATTGTCAAGACAATCGTTCGACGATTTGTGAAAAGAGAAGAAGTTGGGAAGCAACAATCAACAATTAAAAATAGAGGCACACAACAACGTTGATCCATATGACATGGATGGAGGGCACAAGCTCTTACTGACAACACACCAATGCATGACCACCTAGGCCCATGACGCAAAGAAGGAAGTTCTATGACAACATTCAACTGTTTTGATAAACTATGAAATCCAACAACAAAATTATGCTTGGAAAGTTACGATTGACTACACACAAAGATGCGAGCAATCGCTAGGAGAGAGACAAATTTTTGGGGTTTTCGAGACAATACCAAAGCAGCAATAGTAACCAACCAGGGAATGGGAAGAGCCCTAAGGTTGAGAAAACCACTTAGATTGGAAATATCCTTATACATATTTCCTATCAATAAATTGACAAGGAATGTCCAAAAGTCCTCAAGTTTTGTGATCATGCAACAACATTTGTACTCTTTGAGAAAAGAGAAGAAGTCGGGCATTGACAACCCACACTTGAAAAATTGAGGGACACAATATTCTCAAAGAACCGATTGGAGTGGAGGATCCAACATCTCTTAGAAAAGAGGTAAGTGTCCCAATAACATCATTTAGGCACTGCACAAGTTTTTCCATGACATTTGATGTTTCCAAGAAAAAATGAAGTTGAGCACTGACATTCCAGAATACTCCTAGAATCAAGGCATAGGACACGAACTGAGACCATAAGATGGAAAACACCAATTTTGGGGTTTTCAACAATATCGAATCAAAGAAACAATGACCAATAGGGAAACAATAAGAAGCCAAGGGTTTAGAAAATCACATTGACTGGTAGGGTTGAGCCACCCCTTTGTTGGTCAATGAGTAATGAGGAAATGGCCCATAATCCTCAAAGTTCTATAATCGCTCGACAACATTTGAATGCTCTTCAAAAGTTAGATAAGTTGAGTGGTGACAATCCACACTTGAAAACTTGGGGGAGACACAAGCATCAAAGCACTGATAGGCATGGAGGGTACAAGCCCTCACCAAAAAGAGACCAATGCTCCACTGCCACCAACACTCACATAGTGGAGAAGTTCTTCCATGACATTCAATGCTTCCACGAAACAAAGAAGTTGAGTAATGATCTTTCAAAATTGCTTGCATAGTCAAGGTAGAGGGCAGAAACTTGAGAATAACCCATTGGGGGTAACACCAATGCCCCATCACTCACACTCACACCACGAGGAAGCTGCAAAACGATGATATTCAATGCTTTAAGGAAAGGAGAATCTGAGCAATGATGTTCTTCACTGCTCACAGATTAACCATACACTGATTGTAGGAGAGAGAAATCCAATTGGAGAGAGGCTTGCACCAAATTTGGGGTTTTGGACAATGCTAGAACTAAAAAAAACAACAACCAATAGGACAATGACAAAATCCTCAATGTTTAGAAAACAACACCTAGTGGGAGGAACTTGATACCTATTTTTCCCTTGATGAACGATGTCTAACACCCAATAGCTTTCTAGTGATGAAGGCATGTGACAACATTCAAACACTTTGCCAAAAGTGGAGAATTCAATTCCCTGCAATCAACACTAGATTAACAATAGCATACCCAACCACCAAGCTAGGCCACGCTACCTCAAAACACCCACCAAAAAATGCACTGAAACTAACTTGTAACATACTCGACACAATAAATACCAAAATGATTTGCCCAGGTAATGATCTAAAACATACCCATTTCCCAGGTACTTTCAGATTCGCCCTCTCAGACTGATTACAAATTTTTGTTCCATTCTTTAAAATCAAGAAACATGGATTCAACACATGAAATTAATAAGAACGTGCTAAACCATCCAAGAAAGGAACATCATTCCATGCCCAACAAATAATCAACAAGCATGCACATATAAATGCATCTCAGAGTTAAATAAATACACAATGGAATATACATTATACATAAAACACACAGAGCTCTTATCTTTAATTGAACCATTCACCAACTCCCTACAGACCAAGGACATTCCTCCCAATCATAGACATTGTTGTTCATTCACTCTCAATAGCAGTGTCATCCCTGAGCCAGTGCTATGAATCTACGAGGACGAGTCCTAGGTCAAATATAAAACACACCAGTTAGCTAACATGCTCTCAGGTTTTCCCAACCACAAAACAATCCTAATTTCTAGCTCTCTTCCCCTTCATCCTGCACAACCCAAAGAAATGAACCTCTTTCTTTGCCATGTAGTCACTCAGGTTGTTCCATTTCTCTCTAGGGCGTCAATGCTATTGGTCAGGAAATATCCATGTTGGAAACTCCAAGGATTCTCAACTGTGGATAGTTCTTTTAGAATTGACATCAATCTCATGCACGTAGGAATCCATTCCCTCTTGGAATGATCAATAATTTCTTACGGCCATATAGCAATGGCTCTCTTCCTCTAGCCATTCGTTCTCATGCCCAGACCAACAACACACAAATTAGCAGGAATGAGGAAGAAGAGTGATTGAATGATTAACAATGAATGAAGAAACAAAAATGAAAGAGTGAACCCTCAAACAACCCAAAGAGGGGTATATATATTTACTTGAAAATCAAGAACCACATGGCCTCCTCAAGAAGCTCATGTAACCACTTCTCCCAACTAAAACCAAGATGGCTGAATAAAATAATAATAAAAGACTTAGCCCCTTTAGCCCCCTCTCTCATGGAATCAAAGCCCCGTATCTCTTGTCCTTGTCTATCTTGTAGTCAGTGATGTATTTTATTAATATATATAGAATTATTAGATTTCCTAGGCACTCTGGTCCCTTTCCAACTTTATCGGCTCACCAACCTAAGTTACAATTATAGAATACTTTCTAGTTCATAGGGATCAAAACTAGGGTGTTACATTCCCATTCCCTTATTTTTGACACTGACCTCAGTGCACAAAATGATATCGGTGTTTTTAATATTAAAACACTAGGCTCACCAACATATAATCAATACAGATAGTCCATCCAAATGCTTGTATACATAGGCACTCTAGCCCATAACATGCACAATGATTGTACAATTTATAATTATCTAGTAGAAATTTCAACCAGCAAACTCACATTCCCCATCAACCTGCACAACCTAAGGAAGTGTACACCCTTCTTTGCTCTACAGTCCTTCGAGCTATACCATGTCTCTTCAAGGCTTCAATGCACTTGGCCAAGAATTCTTTGAGTTATTTCCCCGGGAACTCCAATTACAACATGTACTCCACTAGACTTTCTTCATTCATTTCCTTTTTCCTTGAGATCGATTTCCTTTTGGTGCTCTTCTTCCAGAGCTTCCAACTTCAATACACAACATATCATCTATATTGCACACATATAGTCATCATGAGATATCATTATAACAATTTCCAATCATAAATGTCAAATCTATTTTATACAAGAAAACATAATTTCCCAAGCATGAGCTTCCTGCTCATAATTTATTTGGATCTTGCAGCAACATGCATCAACATTTATTATGGCTTACAACAATGCCATAGTCCATCCAAATGCTTGTATACATAGGCACTCTAGCCCAGAACATGCACAATGATTGTACAATTTATAATTATCTAGTAGAAATTTCAACCAACAAACTCACATTCCCCATCCGCCTACACAACCTAAGGAAGTGTACACCCTTCTCTGCTCTACAGTCCTTCGGGCTATACCACATCTCTTCAAGTCTTCAGTGCACTTGGCCAAGAATTCTCGGAGTTGTTTCCCCAGGAAATCCAGTTGCAACATGTACTCCACTATAATTTCTTCATTCATTTCCTTTTTCCTTGAGATCCATTTCCTTTTGGTGCTCTTCTTCCCGAGCTTCCAACTTCAATACCCAACATATCATCTGTATTGCACACATATAGTCATCATGAGATATCATTATAACAATTTCCAATCATAAATGTCAAATCTATTTTATACAGGAAAACATAATTTCCCAAGCATGAGCTTCCTATTCATAATTTATTTGGATCTTCCAGCAACATGCATCATCATTTATTATGGCTTACAACAATTCCATACTCGAGATCATTCCTCCTGTGATTTCCTTTATCTTCACTCAGCTAAACAAATTGTTAGCATATCATAACAATTTTAATTATAAATTTCCAAATGTGTTTTGTACATGGAAATAAAATTCCACAAGGATGAGGTTTCTACTCATAATGTTTGGCTCTTGCAACAATATGTATTGGTCTTCATTATGGATTACATCTCTTCCATATCCAAGATCTTTATCCCTGTAATTTCCTCAGTTTACACAAAACCAAACAGATTGTCAGTAATTTTTAAATTCCAATTTCCAAAATTGTTTTATATAGAAAAACAAAGTTTCCATACATGAGCTTCTGCTCATAATCTTTGGTTGTTGAAGTAGTAGAGACAAATCTTCCTTATGGGCTTACATTATTTCCATATCCAAGACCACTCCACTTGCAAATTTTTTTAACCTTCACTCAACAAAACAAACTATTAGTATCATGCACATTATCATTCTATCTTTGTAACATTTTCAACAGCTCCAAAGAGTGATCTCAGAATTGTAACAAACTAACAATTCAATCACCATTAACTAGTGTTTATATTAAATATAATGCAACTACCCATCATTATGCATTTTCAACACCTTAGTATAATAATTACCAATAAAATAATAATCGATGTCCCAATTCCCATGGCCATGTCTGCACAATGCATCCCTGCATTGACTACATAATATGATATAGTTATGTCATGCATTCCACTATGGTGAGTTGGAAGGTTTGGCCAACACCTCAACACATCATCCGAACTCTTTCCAATAATGCCTAACTATTTGGATACCATCCTCTTCGACCCATACACAACTCAAGGAAACATAATTCCTAAGTGTTCTTCAGTGTCAACAAAGATGTTGTAGTCCAAACATCAACTATACAGGGGAAATCGTTGAGAACTCACATAACACTATATCCATTCCATATCCAACCATATCATGGTCTCACATATGATTAGCCCTATGAGTATTCGTTGCTATAGCAGGAGTATGTCTCTTGATTTGACCTTGTTATGATCCCATAACCAATCATAACACAACATGCAACTAAATTTTATCTAATTCATTCTAGCATCAACAACATTTTCATACTCTAGGCCTTTGGCCATTACATATCAATTTGAATCTTGAAAATTTATCTGAGGGAATTATTACCTCAATTCCATTCAACATTTATACATCAAAAGAAACCAAATGCATACTTGCATGGTTGTTATCAACCTAATTGATGCTACCTGATCAACTGGTATTTGTAGAAGCTTACAGAAGTCCTCCTCCATCCTTTTGATCACCATTCCTACCACCCTCATGGGTCTTCACATAGATGGAATTCATAAGTAGAAAAAACATTCACATATTTAACCATGTTATATCATTTTTCTTGAATACATAATCCATCATTAGTCATACTCAATTGCCATAACATCATTATTGCATGTATATAACAATAAAATATTGTAAGACCACAAGCATGTCATATGTATATTTAAGCATGCACATATGCACAAATGCACATCCATATGCACCAAGCATTCACTGTCATCATGCCTAATAATGCATCTAAATTCATTGTATGCATCATGCAGTCTAGTTCATTTTTTTTAGTTCACTTATTTTTTTTATTTTTTTTTGTAGCGTGTTGTCCTTGAATTTCTTTAGATCCTCGCTGCCTTGTGTGCTCCCATTCTACTCATCTTCCCTACTGTTCCATAGTCTGAACACTTTCCAACCAAGTTCCACTTGACCATTCTGCAATCCAACCAATGTGTTCTATTTTCATTAGCCTCTCTTAGGAAATCATATCCAAGCTTTACCTTTATGAAACATTCCAACATCTTGGAGTGAGGTACCTCAAAACATTCCATCACTCTACTACCACAACATCCTTAAATCGACTTACCCATAATAATTCCACATCCCTTATATTACTTCTAGATATCCATTAGATTTTCCTAATTGTTTTCTTCACTTCATTAACAATTCTCTATGAAGCCACACTTTTCCCACTCAATACCATTCCCTATGGAAGTATAATTTCATTTAGTGGAACTTTTCAAGTGAAAGAACCTTCATTATTCCATCCCTGATTTCTTTGCAATGCTATCCTTCTTCCACTGTGAACTCTTATATTATAAGTGGATTTCTTTCTCTGAGTACTTTAGACAAGTAGCTAAGTCATATATAGCAAATCCTTCCCAGGAACTCTTGTGCTTGGCACATAGAGATGATTCATACATCACCTCCTAATTATCTCCTTGTTCTCTTTCACATCAAGCTTTGCAACCATATACACATATCTACCTTTAAGGCTATGGATTCTTACTTTTCCTTTATATGCCCATCAATGAGATTCTTCACTCGTTGGCTTCATGTCCTATGCAAGGATTCTTGTTGTTGTGCCTGCAATTCATTCAGACTTTGGGATAGTTGACTAATAATCCTTTAATTCTACTCTTCTTGAGTTCTTTATCCACTTTTCATTACTTTCTCTGTAGCTCTTTATTTCCTTAGTTGACTTCTACAAGATATATCATGCTTCCATGACTTTTATATCCAATCCTAGGATTGAATTTATCCGATTATACCTCTAATTCTTCACAATGTGCAAGCACCCATTTTTTTTAGAATGATGCATATTATATAAATTGTCAATTAATGTTACTGGTCCTTTTTCTGCTCAAGTCATGAAGAATTATAACATAATTCTCCAAATTCTCATAATTCCAAATCATTCTTCTCTGAACCAATTTTTCAATGACTATTCTCTTGCTCAATTTTGAGTCTCGAGCATAAAGTAATTAATGATAAAGGCGACAAAGAAATATCCATTAGCACATGCAACATAGCTTCAACGCTCAATGGTCGTCCGATCATTTCTTAGGATTTAATCTTGACTATGAGTCTAGTTTTCTTCGGATTAGATCATGATCGTCAATCTACTTACTGACCACCTCAACACACCATGCAACCACAATGCACAACAACCGTTTGATCTTCCCTTGATTAGATATCATTTGTCGATCTATTCTTCTTTAGCATATTGGGACCACCATATATTTAGCTTACAGGCATGGTCCAATCAGATCTCGGATTGATCTCGATCATTGATCTATCTTGATAGATTCGTTGCGGGTATAAGACATATCTCTTTTTCATTTCAAACTTCTGTGACCTCCAAATTTCACCCTCAAGTTCTTCCACACTCATTTTGCACCTATAATTAGATGCATTTCCAAGCATTTCTCTGTGGTTCTAAGGCATATCTTTTCATAATTTTGTGGCCTCCAAAATGCACCTTTTCATTCCACTGCACTCACTTTTCACCCATACTTAGAAACTTTTCTAATTATTGCATTGTGATTCTATGAGACATCATGCACCATCGGATCTATCACCCTCCGAGTCGTCAGATCTATGAAACGTGGTGACCTTCTAGGCCATCGGATCGAGTCCTCATACTTAGAAAATATCTCATAGTTCACCATGCTTTGTAATCTCTTGACACTTTGTCGATTTTCAAACTCCTACCACGTGTCTCTTATACTTAGTCAATTTTTCGAACTCTTACCGTAGGTTCGTGGGTCTACATCACTTTCCCAATATGTCTACAACTTCATTTGTTCGAACGATCGCTTATTTATAATTAGTCATTTTTGAAGTATCACCATGCTCTGTGATACATCTCCATTCTTCTCTTATCAACTCTGTTTGTCCGAATCATTATTAATACTTATCCAATCCTTGAGATTTCACCATGGGCCGTGGGTCTACAATATTCCCCTGATTCACTTGTCCATGACTGTGATCTCATCTGTTAAATCAATTCTTGTTACTTATTCAATCTCAAGATATCATCGTGGGTCTACGGGTTCTCTCTCATTTCACTTCACATATTTTTGACTCTTTGTTTCTACACTATCACCGTGATGCTTTGATACTTAGTTGATTTTTGAAATCTCATTGTCTTGATGTTGTAGGTGAGGTTTATTTCATGTGGGCATCTCCTTCACTTTCTAGATGACATGGAATTGATACATGTCCTGACACGTGACACTACACGTGTCATATGTAGAGCTTTCTTGTTATATCCCTGACATAGACTCCCTCTGATGTGGCACTCATATGACTGGACATGTGGCTCTGATGAGGTTGCTATTATGAAACTGACGTGGTCAAGCTCTCCCATCAGGCATCAGGACCTAATCCTTTGATCTTAGTTGTTGACCTTTGATGATCAACGATTAAGATTTAACCATCTCTATATCCCCAGTTCTTAACAAAAAAAGTTAATGCCTTGCACAGGGTTCCATACTCGCACGTTCTAATTCAAACTATGTAATTATGCCTTTTCTTTATAAACCATTTGTAGTTGTTTTCCTTTATGAATATATATATATATATATATATATATATATATATATATATATATATATATATATCGAATGTCTCCACTCACGTCAGTCTGAGTAGCTGAGACCTTCTTTTCAAGCTTGACCTTGCTTTGATCTGTAGCAAGATTCGTCTAACTTTATGTTGCTCCACTCCCCTTATTCTTGTGCAGCCATGAATCTATTTCACGCACAAACATATTTGTTCTTAATTCAGAGTAAACACATAGAGCTCTTGCAGAAATTCAACAACACAATGTTTTGTTTGCACTCAAGACTCCACAACCTAGAGGGGTATTCTCTACTCCCTATGTCTTGTTTGATTCATACTACTTCCAACAAAATCCTCATGAAAACAACTTATGTGTCCCATAGAAAAGTAATCAATTTCCAAAGAAATTCTCAATCCTATAGCAGGCCCTTAAGGCCCGGTGTTGTAACCTACATCTCTGATATCAATTTGTAGCATACCTAGCCACTAGGTTGGGCCACACTACCTCAAAACTCCCACCAAGAATGTTATGAAACTAACTTGCAACATACCCTTTACAACAAATACCAAAATTATTTTCCTGGGTACTGATATGAAATTTATCCATTGCCCGGGTACTTTCAAATTCGCCCTCTCAGACTGATTACGTATTTCTATTCCATTCTTTAAAATCAAGAAACATGGATTAAACACATGCAATTAACAATAACATGCTAAACCATCCAATAAAGGAACAATGTTCCATGCACAACAAATAATCAACAAGTATGCACATTTAAATACATCTCAGAGTTAAATATATACACAATGGAATATACATTATACATAAAACACATAGAGCACTTATCCTTAATTGAATTGTTCACCAACTGGTTGTAGACCAAGGACGTTCCTCCTAACCATAGACAATGTTGTTCATTCACTCTCAAAAATAGTGTCAACCCTAAGCCATGGATATGAATCCATGAGAACAGGTCCTAGGCCACATTTAAAACACACCAATTAGTTAACATGATCTCCAATTTTCCCAACCACACAACATTGTTAATTTCCATCTCTCTTCCCCTTCAGCCTTCACAACCCAAAGAAATGAACCCTTTTCTATACCATGCATTTTCTTAGGCTATTCCATTTATCTCTAAGGCTCTGGTGCTATTGGTCAAGAAATATCTGTGTTGGAAACTCCAAGGATTCTTAGTTGTGTATAATTCTTTCCAAACTACTATCAATCTCATTCACGCAGGAATTCATTCCCTCCTG